>CAMPQE020000070.1:0-268518 GCA_946902985.2 Meconema thalassinum
GGTGTAGATTTGGACCAAAGGGCCTGAATGCAGAGAATGGGGTGGTCTGTCCGAAATTTTAAGTGGACAGTGTTACTCGCAGATTTCCAAAGGGTAAGTATACAAATTTAGGTTCGGATCGGTGAAACTGTGTTTGATTGGTGCAGAAGGGCCTAAATGCAGGGCATGGGGTGGACTGTCAGAAATGTCAAGTGGTCAGGGTTACCCGCAGGGTTCCAAAGTGTAAGTATACAAATTTTGTATCTGATCGGTAAAACGGTGTAGATTTGTTCCAAAGGGCCTAAATGCAGGGAATGGGGTGGTCTGTCCGAAATTTTAAGTGGACAGTGTTACTCTCAGGGTTCGAAAGGTAAGTATACAAATTTTGGTTCAGATCGGTGAAACGGTGTAGATTTGGGACAAAGGGCCTAAATGCAGGGAATGGAGTGGTCTGTCCGCAATTTCAAGTAAATAGTGTTACTCGCAGCGTACCAAAGGGTAAGAATACGAATTTTGGTTCTGATCGGTGAAACGGTGTAGATTTGGACCAAAGGGCTTAAATGCAGGGGATGGGGTGGTCTGTCCGAAATTTCAAGTGGACAGTGTTACTCATTGGGTTCCAAAGGGTAAGTATACACGTTTTGTTTTCGATCGGTGAACGATGTAGATTTGTGCCAAAGGGCCTAAATGCGGGGAAAGGAGTGGTTTGTCCGAAATTTCGAGTGGACAGTGTTACTCGTCGAGTTCGAAAGGGTAATTATTTGAGATCCGTGAGACGGTGTAGTTTTGTGCCAAAGGGCCAAAAAGTAGGGAATAGTGTGGTCTGTCCGAAATTTAAAGTGAACCGTGTTATTTGTCGGGTTCCAAAAGGTATGCATGTAAAATTTGGGTCAGATCCGTGAAACGGTGTAGATTTTTGCCAAACGGCCTAAATGCAGGGGTTGGATTGGCCTATCCGCAATTTCAAGCAGACAGTGTTAGTCGCAGTGTTCCAAAGGGTAAATATACAAATTATGGTTGAGATCGGTGAAACAGTGTAGATTTGGGCCAAAGGGCCTAAATGCAGGGAATGGAGTGGTCTGACCGCAATTTCAGGCAGACAGTATTACTCGCAGGGTACCAAAGAGTAAGTATCCGAATATTGATTCTGATCGGTGAAACGGTGTATATTTGTGCCAAAGGACCTAAATGCAGGGAACGGGGTGGTCTGTCCGAAATTTTAAGTGGACAGTGTTACTCGCAGGGTTCCAAAGGGTAAGTATACAATTTTGGTTCAGATCGGTGAAACGGTGTATATTTGTGCTAAAGGGCCTAAATGCAGGGGATGGAGTAGCCTCTCCGCAATTTCCAAGTAGACAGTGTTAGTCGCAGTGTTCCAAAGGGTAAATATACAAATTTTGGATGAGATCGGTGAAACGGTGTAGATTTGGGACAAAGGGCCTAACTGCAGGGAATGGAGTGGACTGTCCGAAATTTCAAGCAGACAGTGTTACTCGCAGGATTCCAAAGGGTAAGTATACACTTTTTGGTTCTGATCGGTGAAACGGTGTTGTTTTGTGCCAAAGGGCCTAAATGCAGGGAATGGAGTGGTCTGTCCGCAATTTCAAGCAGACAGAGTTACTCGCAGGGTAACAAAGTGTAAGAATACGAATTTTGATTTTGATCGGTGAAATGGTGTAGATTTGGACCAAAGGGCCTGAATGCAGAGAATGGGGTGGTCTGTCCGAAATTTTAAGTGGACAGTGTTACTCGCAGATTTCCAAAGGGTAAGTATACAAATTTAGGTTCGGATCGGTGAAACTGTGTTTGATTGGTGCAGAAGGGCCTAAATGCAGGGCATGGGGTGGACTGTCAGAAATGTCAAGTGGTCAGGGTTACCCGCAGGGTTCCAAAGTGTAAGTATACAAATTTTGTATCTGATCGGTAAAACGGTGTAGATTTGTTCCAAAGGGCCTAAATGCAGGGAATGGGGTGGTCTGTCCGAAATTTTAAGTGGACAGTGTTACTCTCAGGGTTCGAAAGGTAAGTATACAAATTTTGGTTCAGATCGGTGAAACGGTGTAGATTTGGGACAAAGGGCCTAAATGCAGGGAATGGAGTGGTCTGTCCGCAATTTCAAGTAAATAGTGTTACTCGCAGCGTACCAAAGGGTAAGAATACGAATTTTGGTTCTGATCGGTGAAACGGTGTAGATTTGGACCAAAGGGCTTAAATGCAGGGGATGGGGTGGTCTGTCCGAAATTTCAAGTGGACAGTGTTACTCATTGGGTTCCAAAGGGTAAGTATACTCGTTTTGTTTTCGATCGGTGAACGATGTAGATTTGTGCCAAAGGGCCTAAATGCGGGGAAAGGAGTGGTTTGTCCGAAATTTCGAGTGGACAGTGTTACTCGTCGAGTTCGAAAGGGTAATTATTTGAGATCCGTGAGACGGTGTAGTTTTGTGCCAAAGGGCCAAAAAGTAGGGAATAGTGTGGTCTGTCCGAAATTTAAAGTGAACCGTGTTATTTGTCGGGTTCCAAAAGGTATGCATGTAAAATTTGGGTCAGATCCGTGAAACGGTGTAGATTTTTGCCAAACGGCCTAAATGCAGGGGTTGGATTGGCCTATCCGCAATTTCAAGCAGACAGTGTTAGTCGCAGTGTTCCAAAGGGTAAATATACAAATTATGGTTGAGATCGGTGAAACAGTGTAGATTTGGGCCAAAGGGCCTAAATGCAGGGAATGGAGTGGTCTGACCGCAATTTCAGGCAGACAGTATTACTCGCAGGGTACCAAAGAGTAAGTATCCGAATATTGATTCTGATCGGTGAAACGGTGTATATTTGTGCCAAAGGACCTAAATGCAGGGAACGGGGTGGTCTGTCCGAAATTTTAAGTGGACAGTGTTACTCGCAGGGTTCCAAAGGGTAAGTATACAATTTTGGTTCAGATCGGTGAAACGGTGTATATTTGTGCTAAAGGGCCTAAATGCAGGGGATGGAGTAGCCTCTCCGCAATTTCCAAGTAGACAGTGTTAGTCGCAGTGTTCCAAAGGGTAAATATACAAATTTTGGATGAGATCGGTGAAACGGTGTAGATTTGGGACAAAGGGCCTAACTGCAGGGAATGGAGTGGACTGTCCGAAATTTCAAGCAGACAGTGTTACTCGCAGGATTCCAAAGGGTAAGTATACACTTTTTGGTTCTGATCGGTGAAACGGTGTAGTTTTGTGCCAAAGGGCCTAAATGCAGGGAATGGAGTGGTCTGTCCGCAATTTCAAGCAGACAGAGTTACTCGCAGGGTAACAAAGTGTAAGAATACGAATTTTGATTTTGATCGGTGAAATGGTGTAGATTTGGACCAAAGGGCCTGAATGCAGGGAATGGAGTGGTCTGTCCGAAATTTTAAGTGGACAGTGTTACTCACAGGGTTCCAAAGGGTAAGTATACAAATTTAGGTTCGGATCGGTGAAACGGTGTTTGATTAGTGCAAAAGGGCCTAAATGCAGGGCATGGGGTGATCTGTCAGAAATGTCAAGTGTTTAGGGTTACCCGCAGGGTTCCAAAGTGTAAGTATGCAAATTTTGGTTCTGATCGGTGAAACGGTGTAGATTTGTTCCAAAGGGCCTAAATGCAGGGAATGGGGTGGTCTGTCCGAAATTTTAAGTGGACAGTGTTACTCTCAGGGTTCCGAAGGGTAAGTATACAAATTTTGGTTCAGATCGGTGAAACGGTGTATATTTGTGCCAAAGGGCCTAAATGCAGGGGATGGATTGGACTGTCCGAAATTTCAAGCAGTGTTACTCGCAGGATTTTAAAGGGTAAGTATACAAATTTTGGTTCTGATCGGTGACACGGTGTAGATTTGTGCCAAGGGGCCTAAATGCAGGGAATGGAGTGGTCTTTCCGCATTTTCAAGCAGACAGAGTTACACGCAGGGTAACAAAGGGTAAGAATACGAATTTTGATTTTGATCGGTTAAACGGTGTAGATTTGGACCAAAGGGCCTGAATGCAGGGAATGGGGTGGTCTGTCCGAAATTTTAAGTGGACAGTGTTACTCGCAGGGTTCCAAAGGGTAAATACACAAATTTTGGTTCTGATCGGTGAAACGGTGTAGATTTGTTCCAAAGGGCCTAAATGCTGGGAATGGGGTGGTCTGTCCGAAATTTTAAGTGGACAGTGTTACTCTCAGGGTTCCGAAGGGTAAGTATACAAATTTTGGTTCAGATCGGTGAAACGGTGTATAGTTGGGACAAAGGGCCTTAATGCAGGGAATGGAGTGGTCTGTACGCAATTTCAAGTAGATAGTGTTACTCGCAGCGTACCAAAGGGTAAGAATTCGAATTTTGGTTCTGATCGGTGAAACGGTGTAGATTTGGACCAAAGGGCTTAAATGCAGGGGATGGGGTGGTCTGTCTGAAATTTAAAGTTGACAGGGTTACCCGCAGTGTTCCAAAGGGTAAGTATACAAATTTTGTTTCAGATCGGTGAAACGGTGTGGATTTGTATACATAACAGACAAACAGACAAACAGACAGACAAACTTTGTGCTTTATACAGTATATATAGATTTTTGCCAAAGTGACTAAATGCAGTAAATAGAGTGGTCTGTCCAAAGTTTTAAGTGGGCAGTGTTATTCGTCGGGTTCCATAGGGTAAGTATACAAATTTAGGTTCAGATCGGTGAAACGATGTAGATATGTGCAAAAGGGCCTAAATGCAGGGAATGGAGTGGTCTGTCCAAAATTTCAAGTGGACAGTGTTACTCATTGGGTTCCAAAGGGTAAGTATACATGGTTTGTTTTCGATCGGTGAACGATGTAGATTTTTGCCAAAGGGCCTAAATGCGGGGAAAGGAGTGGTCTGTCCGAAATTTCGAGAGGACAGCGTTAGTCGTCGAGTTCGAAAGGGTAATTATTTGAGATCGGTGAGACGGTGTAGTTTTGTGCCAAAGGGCCAAAAAGTAGGGAATAGTGTGGTCTGTCCGAAATTTCAAGTGAACAGAGTTACTTGTCGTGTTCCAAAGGGTATGTATGTAAAATTTGGGTCAGATCCTTGAAACGGTGTAGATTTTTGCCAAACGGCCTAAATGCAGGGGTTGGATTGGCCTCTCCGCAATTTCAGACAGGCAAACTTTGTGCTTTATATATATAGATTACAGTGATTTGTAAAATTCATTGTATTTATAAGAGCTTATTTTCTTCAAATGTGGTCATTACCAATTTTGGTTATTTTTCTACGTATCTCATAAATTCATTTAATTTGCTATTATTGTTTTCATTTAATGCTTTTCAGAAACCCACTCCAAATAATTTCTTTTAAACTTTCTTTCATGTTCTAATTCTAATTTTATAATATATTTTATGTTCGACCCTCACTATTATGTGTCAGATAACTGTATCATAATGATGGTCATTATAACACTGTTTTCCATTATGATACAGTTTCTCCAGCCAATCAGAGCTCGTTCATTGACCAATTAGGTAACGATAACTTCGCGCATGCGCTCAAAATCCAACATGTCGGACATAAACACAACATCGAACTATAATAAATTACCGACATGGAATACCCACCGTCCATATGTTCGCGTAAATAAACTGGCGAATATGAGACAAGAAATAGCACTGTACCTTAAAATCACCAACGCTAATTTCTACACAGCGCATTGTCTTCAAATGACTGCGGTGACAATATTACTGAGGGACGGCTGATGTAAACATATGGTTGCATATGGCATTGCAACCACACAGAGCGCATGCGTCGGTTGTTCAAAGCTCTTGAAAGACAAAGATATTACACCCAACGCTCGCTCTGCGATCACAAAATTCCAGTAGCTGACTCTCAACAGATATTTATGAATATTTATGTTAAAACATATAATAAAGTCATAATTATCGTCGAACATAAACAGTCGTATGCAACTCGCCTATAATGGTAATTAAGACACGAGTATTTTTTATAAAACGAGCGTATGCGAGTTTTATAATTTCCATTAATGATAGCCATTATAGGCTCGTTGCATAATGTACTATTATAATATTATAATTTTATAATATTTATAATATATTTTTTCCCTTTCTAATTCGATTTCCAAAATTTACTACAATACATGTTATTATCATTCATATTATTAGTCTTGGATAGTAAGAATTATTTCCTTTAAAATATTTATTTTATAGCTGATGAAGTGCTCAACGGTAGATTGAAGGATATCATATTTTGTGAAAATAAATATTGGATCTCGGATTTAATAATCTATATCTTATATATAAAAGTGAAAGTCTGTATGTAAGTGGGTGGGTGGGGGTCGGTTCTGTATACAAATCTACACCGTTTCACCAATCTCAACCAAATTTTGCACACACATAGTTTAGGACCCAGAAGGAACCGCTGGCTACATGAATTTGGGATAGTTTTTCTCATTCTTCTGATTTCGGCCCTTTTGCACCCAAGTACAGGCTAATCAAATCATAAAATATACTCATGAAGGAATGGCAAGGCAGATAGTTTCCATGGCAACATAGCTCAAGTCGAGACACAGCCGACTGGATTCGAGTTGCGCTCTGCACTACCGGTATAGAAAATGAGGATCTTTACTTGAAATCCCGTTAGTTACTCAACTGCTCACACAGCACTGTCAACCGAGTATAGCATAACAAAGACTTGACACTATCTACTAGATATTTGTCAAATACCACTCACTCACTCACTCACACATTCATCACGAAATCTCAGAACCCACCCAACGGATTGGAATCAAATTTGGTATGCAGCTTACTCAAGGGCCGCAAACGCCCACTAAGAAAGGATTTTTGGATATTCAGGTTCTAAAGGGGTGTTAAGGGGGTACACCTGCATTTCATTGAATAGCAATATCTCCCGATTGGTTTCATTGGGGGATGTGATACTCGGCATATAAACTCATCATTAACAAGTAGTTCCGTGAAGAACTATATAGCCTATTTTCATATATCCTACTTATATTAATTGCCACTATCAACATACAAAATTTCAGTTTGATTGCTGTAATAGATTCGTAGATATTGAGAACCGACTAAATATTTTGGATGGTCGCCATGTTGGATTTTATTTATGTAGGTCCTAGATCTATGTACTGTTTCATGAAGTATTGTGTACGTGTAGCATTCGAACTTCAATCCCATGATTAGGACACAAGAAGTAAAAACTAGATTTTAAAATTTCGCACTGCTGCCATCTTGTGGTTATGGAAACAATTGAAATAAATTAGATGCCAGTGGATTAACATTCTTATAAGGATTTACTGTACCAAGTTTCACTGCACCCGGATGGTTAAATTGCGAGAAACGTCCACGTGAATATTTATACTTCGCGTAGCCGCCATGTTGGATTTGTGATCGCCAGGTTATTGAATGTCCTATAGATAAACTTATGTTCTTAGCCCCTATGAACATAAAAATATTCATTTTGATTGCTGTAATAGATTCGTAGATATTCATAGCCGTCTAAATATTTCGGATGGTCGCCATGTTGGATTGTTAAATGTATAGGCCATAGTGTCATGTACCATTAAAGGGAAATTATTGCGTAGGTTCATTATTCAAACTTTCACTTCAATCGCATGATTACGACACAAGAAATAAAAACTTAATTTTAAAATTCGCACAGCCGCCATCTTGAGGTTATGAAAAAAATTGAAATAAATTAGATACCAGTGCATTACTATGTGTATAAACATTTCCTGTACCAAGTTTCAATGCGTTCGGAACATTGAATCGCGAGAAAGGATTATTTAAATTTTCAAATTCGCTTCGCCGCCATGTTCGTTTTGTAGTTAACCGGTTTTTGAAAATCTTATATGTGAACTTCCAGAAGTGCCCTTTATCTCCGTGCAAAATTTTAGGGTGATACGGCTATTAATATCAGAGATATTGAATGCAGGTGAAATACTTCGCACGGCCGCCATCTTGTGGTTATGTTAACAATTGAACGAAGTTACATGTCGGTGCATTACAAAGTGTATAAACATGTACTGTACCAAATTTTATTGCGTTTGGTTGGTTAAATCGCGAGAAACGTCTGTTTTAAAGTCACTAATTCGCTTGGCCGCCATGTTGGTGTTGAAGTTACCAGTTTTTCAAGAGTCACATAGGTGAACTTCTAGTAGTTCCCTTTATCACCGTAAAGAATTCCAGGGTGATATCGGTAATAGTTTCGGAGCTATTGAATGCTGGTGAAATATTTCGCACAGCCGCCATGTAGGATTGGTGAGACGTAACAAAATTTGAAGAGCACGGTCGGGGTCGCCCGGAATAGTGATATGAACTTACCGAGTTTCATTGAAATAGCTCCAGCCGTTTAGAATTTATTTGGGGGGGGGGGACACTCTCACCTCACACACACACACACACACACGCACACACACACGGACAAAAGGTGATCTCATAAGCCTATTTTTTCAAAATTGAAAATAGGCTAAAAATAGGAAGACACGTGCCTGAGGGGTTTTCGATGTGGTGTATATTATGAGGTGAAAGGGGTGAAAAGTGGGGGTTGAAAGATTCCTAACGGAGCCTGTATCTCATAAACGACATAGGCGAGAAGTTTGAAATTCAGCGGGAAAAAATCAGCATAAAAAATAAGTAAAATATGTGTTTGACCGTTTTTTCATAAATCCAATTTAAGGGGCCTATGGGGAGGGGTGAAATTCTGGGTAAAAAAAAACAGGAAAGAAAGTGTCCTAACCGATTGACTCACTCGCTCTTCAAACTCAGGGGGAAAAACTGCTTAAAAATAAGTAGAACTAATATGTATTCGACAGTTTTTTTGATAAACCAAATTTAAGGGGTTCATCGGGAGGGGTGAAATTCTGAAGAACAAAATTGAAAGAAAATGTCCTGACTCACTCACCCACTCATCATCGCCCAGCTAAAAATATTGAAGTTGGAAACATGTCATTTTCGGGATATGTACGTTGTATGTCATAACCATACACTAAGGGAGGATTTTTGAATATTCAGGTTCTAAAGGGTTCTTAAGGGGGTTATACCTGCATTTTATTGAATAACAATATCTCACGAGTGGTTTCATTTGTGGATGTGAAACTCAGCATATAAACTAATCATTAAAAATAAGCAGACATGTGTCTAAGGGTTTTTCGATGTGGTGTATTATTATGAGGTAAAAGGGGTGAAAATTGGGGGTTGAAGGATTCCTAACGAAGGGTGTAGGCCTATCTCCTAAACGACATAGGCGAGAAATTTGAAATTCAGCGAAAAATAAATCAGCTTAAAAAATAAGTAAATCGGTGTTCCACCGTTTTTTGACCAATTAATTTAAGGAGCCAATTAGGGGGGGGGTGAAATTCTGGGGGGGGGGAAAGGAGAGAAAGTGTCCTAACTGACTGACTAACTCACTCACTCATCAAACTCACGGGAAAAAGACAGCTTAAAAAATAAGTTAATAGGTGTTCAAGCGTTTTTTCATGTATCAAATTTAAGGGGCCCGTGGGGAGGGGTGAGATTCTGGTAAAAATAATTGAAAGAAAATGTCCTGTCTGACTCACTCTCTCATCACGACCAGCGAAAACTATTAAAGTTAGAAACATGAAATTTTGGGAATATGTTCGCTGTATATCGAAAACGTCAACTAATGAATGATTTTTGTTATTCGGGTTTTAAAGAGGTGTTAAGGGGGTAAACTTGCATTTCATTGAATAACGATATCTCATGGGTTGTTTCTTTGGGGATGTGATATTCGGTATATAAGCTAATCATTAAAAGAATCAGACATATGTCTAAGGGTTTATCGATGTGGTGTATATTATGAGGTGAAAGGGGTGAAAATTGGGGGTTGAGGGATTCTTAACGGAGCGTGTATCTCTTAAACGACATAGGCGAGAAGTTTGAAATTCGGCGGGAAAAACAGCTTAAAATATACGTAAATGAGTGTTCGACCGTTTTTTCATAAATCCAATTTAAGGGGCCCTTGGAGAGGGGTGAAATTCTGGGGGAAAAAACAGGAAAGAAAGTGTCCTAACTCACTCATCAAACTCAGGGGGGGAGAACAGCTCGAAAACAAGATGTTCAGTAAAGAACATATAGCCTACTTTCTCCTAAATGTATGAGTATACTTATAACTCGTTGTTATTATCAAAGAGTATAATAGAACTATTCTTTGTTGAAGACCTTAGAAACGATTTACCTCAACCAAACTGCTACCATCATTGAAGAAAGAAAGATAAGAAGTATATCAAGAATGTTATGGATCTGGAGACATAATCGACCGGACTGGCTGCGTGGCTCAGCGGTAACGTTCTCGCTTGCTGGGCCCTAGGTTGCAGGTTCGTATCCTGGCGCTGTCAGCTGGCATTCGAGGGTGCACAAATGCGAGGGAGCCGTGTCAGTACATTTACTGGCACGTTAAAGATCCCCTTCAGGCCAAAATTCTGGCACCCCGGTGTCTCTAAAAGCAGCAGTAGTTAAAAGGGATGTAAAACCAATAACATTATTATTATTATTATTATTATTATTATTATTACATATACGACCTGCCGTGGGCAACATCCAACTTTGAGTTGAGGCATGTCTTTTCACGTCTGGTTGTGCATGGCTTTCACAACCCTAATTGAATTAACAAATCTTTCCATGACCCTACAGAGACGTGTGTATACAAACTATGTGGATATTTTCGATTGCTATTTGCCTGAAATAAAAGTAGTAATTAATAACCTGAAGTAACACCAACGGCTTGAATTCAGTTACTATGTGAAATCGTTTTGTTCTTTACTTCAAATAACATTTTCAAGTAACGCAAAATAGGCTGTTACAAACCCTTTAAAATAAAAAGTAAAAATGTATCGTAGTATCATCTTGTCATTCTTCAGATTCGATGCGCATAGAATGCCAATGGTATAGTAATCAATGGAGCCCCACGTAGACTAGTCGTGACATCTAGTGGTGAAATATCGAACAATATAATCCTAACAGAGCGAGTGCATTCTAGTGGCCAGAAGAAGAAACTTTTCAATAAAATCTCAAAGTTAATAAGTAGGACGGCGTGCAGTTACCTTTTGGCAGCTAGATGTCTCGAGTAAATCTGCTGGCGAATTATGTTTTAATTAAATATATATTTTACAGCATAATATGCACAATATAACGCTTAATTTTAAAACATCTGAGTCATTACAAAACAATAAACATATAACATTTCAAGCAAAAAACCTAGCTCTGATCGGGTTTGAACCATAGGCATTTGAGCGATAGGCTAACGCTCTACCACTGAGCTAATTGTGTCAACGAATAGCCTTCTATATAAAATGACTTACATAGAACTTGTTAGCAAATAATGATTTATACTAAACGATTTCATCACTGGAGTATATTATTTATATATAAAGCATTTCATACAAAGTTTATTTATTTTGTATGAGTACGCTATATTGCATGCAATACTCAAATTAGTGAAATATAAGTCAGGCACAAGATATCCGCTGCCATCTTATCTTATTACTGAATCGGCTCAGCTTTTTAAAATCACGTCTGCACTATAGTATTACAAAATAAACTTTTAATTTCGGACGTGCCTCCTCCTTTAGAACAGTTAAAACGATTCTCGGCTCGATAATCGGAACTGGTGGGTCCCATGATATGGATTATAAAGTTTGCATAATTCGCACGGCCGCCATCCTGAAATGGGATGGCGGACAACCTTGTAGTTTGGTCACAAGACGCATCCTATACGAAGGTATGTTGTTACCAAATTTGGTAGAGATCGGATGATTTGGTTAGTCGTTATTTGATTTTACGTTTTGAACGTTTGAGTGGCCGCCATTCAGTTTTAGTAAAGATGGCGGCGATATAAAACATGACACTGAGGTGTCCTTTGCTAGTGCTACCTTTGTACCAAATTTCGTTCAATTCGCATTCACCGTGTTCGAATTGATAGGGGGGGACAGACATTCAGAGTACACACACTCACACACACACAGACACACACCCACACACAGACTCACACACACATACACACACACACACAGACTCACACACACACATACACACACACACAGACAGACACACTTTTTTCGCCCTGTGTTGATCTCATAAGTCTACTTACATTTTTTGCAAAAATCGAAAGTAGGCTAATAAGCAGGGCTGGATAACTTAACATAATGGCCTTGAATAACGAATTGTTTGGCGTTACGGTATACATCGCGTAACGTATAACAGAAAGTTTGTTGTAACGTTATTCATACGAAGAACGAATAAACGGATACTGTATATATACCGTTATTTTAAATATTGTATTATCATACCGGATAGCATTTTAGTTATCGCAGGAGACACAAGTCGAATAACGTTATTGGCGTTGTAACACAATCAAATGTACCCCATTCACTCAGATATTTTAGATAACGTTATTGACAAGACCGGATAGCATTGTGTTATGCTGCATGCCTCGTAGGTCGAATAACGTTATTCGTGCTCTAACACGTCGCGAACAACTACCTCTCATTCCGAACTTCAAATAACGTTATTCACAAGACCGGATAGCATTGTGTTATGCTGCATGCCTCGCAGGTCGAATAACGTTATTAACGTCTTGTTCTGTTGTATGGGTCCCGGGTTGAATAACGTTTTTAGCCTCGTACTAGGATCCAAATTTCAATAACGGTATTCTCCTACTAGTGTACGAATAGAAAGTTAACTATAAATGAATTCGAATTCGTAGTGCTGCCAGGTGACAAACAAGTAGCTCCGAGACCGACTAAAAAGCTTAATTTTCCATAAAATTTAAGATTCAAGCCAACGATTAAGTTAATCTATTTACGATGGGCCTATCGAGAATAATGACGAACTTAGGTTAGTAATAATAAACATTTCTATTTCGATTGAAATATATCTGAAGTAATGTATTCCAATACAGCTCCACAGTTGGCAGCCTTGGTGACTCTGAATTTATTCTCAGTTCCATATCTTAAGGTAAAGAATGCTCATGCAAAATTTGGTAAAGTCCAATGGATAGTATGGACGTTGCATGCTGTGAAATATTGTATGTATCAGTGCGAGTAAAATCATATTGGCAACAACGTCAAGAAGGCGTTTTCAGAATTAATCTGAATTATTCCTATATTTTATAGTGCCAATTTTGGATAAAATCCATTTCTTAGTATACAAGTTACATGCATTGAAAAATTGGCCCTATAAACAGGCTTAGAATTATGTTGGCAGCACTGATGTGCATTAGTTGTTCCCAAATAATCTAAAATTTCAGGAACTATTCGTGCGCAAAATTTAGAGCTGTTGGCTTGCATACTTTCTGATATATTGGTATTAGGATAAAGAGAGTGAGCATTTATTAACAAATAATAATAATGTTATTGGTTTTACGTCCATTTCAACTACTCTGGCTCTTAGAGACTCCGGGGTGCCGTGTTTTTGCCCAGAAGGGGATCTTCAACGTGCCAGTAAATCTACTGACACGGCTCTCTCGCATTTGCGCACCCTCAAATGCCATCTGACTGCGCCAGGATACGAACCTGCAACCTTGGGCCCAGCAAGCGAGAAAGTTACCCCTGAGCCACGCAGCCAGCCGCATTTATTAACAATTGGCAGCCCTAATGGCTCTCCATCATAAGCATAGTCATATCTGTTATAGTACACAAAGCACGTACGAAATTTGGTTACAATCCAATTGATAGTATAGATGTTAGATGTACTTAAACATTGGACTTATCAGCAGGCTTAGAATCATCTTGGCAACACTGTCATATATGGGCTCCTTAAAATGTATCTGGAATTTTATTATCCCTGTGTGTGCTAATTTTGGAAAATTTCGCATGCATAACGTCTGAGATATCCAACGTAGAGCTTAAAAGTGAATTGTGATTTTTAGCAGTTGGAAACTCTGAAATCATTTTCAATTATGTCCCTGAAATATTCAGATATATATTTCCTTAAACCGAATTTGGTTTCGATAACTGCAATCTTTTAGGGGTTGATAGGGGGAGACACACAAAGACAGACAGACAGACATTTGCCTGGATCGATGCCATAAGTCTATCTCATCATCATTTAAAAAAAAAGTGAAAAGTAAGCTAAAAATAGCACGTAGAATATACGATAGCTAATGTATAACACCCTACCTTAGGTGCTTCGATACTGTGCTGACCAGTACCCTCTGCTTATGGACATTTCACATGTGTTGTACCGCAATCATTGGCCATCAGTGTTCAGATGTTACAGATCGTAACGTAAAAGCTTGTATACAAGCACAATTCCGGTACAGGCTTCAATAACGTTATTCGTACCTGCATTACGAGTTCTTATTGGCTCAGCTGCAAGAAATCAAAGATGGAGGAAAGTTGTTGATTGAGATTAATAGTTGCAGTTCATTGTGCATTATTAATGCAAATCAGTCATTTAGTTCCGTTACGTTGAATACAGGAAAAGGCACTGACTGATTAAACGCATTTCTGACAGTATTTAAGATGTAACTGAAATCATTCGACATTTAGCCATATGGATGAAGCTGTGAACTTCCCTAGAACGTGAAATGTGTACGAGTGCTAAGGCGTTAACTTGGTACCTAATGGATCCTGGGTTCGAGACGCTCCATGGTCAGAATTTTTATTCTTTTTGAATTATTTCGTTGTGTTAACACTACTGTGCGATGCAACTTTTCAACTTCGATTTACTCGCATGATCTAGGGGGGCGATGTTAATAATGGATATTGGTAGGGAAAAATCATTCTATTTTATCATTCGAATTTGTACTTTCCCAATCAAAACCATGAATATTTGTACTATTCTTGAAAATAATATAAGTTTCACAGCACTGATTACTCCACAGTAAAATAATAATAATAATATTAACAATAATATGAAGTAGTTCCGTGACGATCTAAAGGGCCTAATTTTCTTTATATTTCAGTCTCATGCCAATGATTAATCTACATAGACATATCTAGAATAATGACGAGATTAAGTTGGTAATACTAACTTTTCTATTTAGATTGGAATACATCTGAAGTAATGTATTCCAATACAGCTCTACAGTTGGCAGCCTTGGTGACTCTGAATATATACTTAATTCCATATTTTAAGGTACATAATGCACATACAAAATTTGGTTGAAGTCCAATGGATAGTATGAACGTTGCATGCTGTGAAATATTGGATGTATCAGTGCGAGTAAAATCATATTGGCAACAACGTCAAGAAGGCGTGCTCAGAATTAATCTGAATTATTCCTATATTTTATAGTGCCAATTTTGGATAGAATCCATTTCTTAGTATACAAGACACATGCATTTAAAAATTGGCCCTATAAACAGGCTTAGAATTATGTTGGCAGCACTGATGTGCATTAGTTGCTCCCAAATAATCTAAAATTTCCGGAACTATTCGTGCGCAAAATGTAGAGCTGTTGGCTTACATACTTTCTGATATATTGGTATTAGGATAAAGAGAGTGAGCATTTATTAACAAATAATAATATTGTTATTGGTTTTACGTCCCTTTTAACTACTCTGGCTTTTAGAGACTCCGGGGTGCCGTAATTTTGTCCAGAAGGGGATCTTCAACGTGCCAGTAAATCTACTGACATGGCTCTCTGGCATTTGCGCACCGTCAAATGCCAGCTGACTGCGCCAGGATACGAACGAGCAACCTTGGGCCCAGCAAGCGAGAACGTTTCCCCTGAGCCACGCAGCCAGCCGCATTTATTAACAATTGGCATCCCTAATGGCTCTCAAGCATAAGCATAGTCATATCTGTTATAGTACACAAAGCACGTACGAAATTTGGTTACAATCCAATTGATAGTATAGATGTTAGATGTACTTAAACATTGGACTTATCAGCAGGCTTAGAATCATCTTGGCAACACTGTCATATATGGGCTCCTTAAAATGTATCTGGAATTTTATTATCCCTGTGTGTGCTAATTTTGGAAAATTTCGCATGCATTACGTCTGAGATATCCAACGTAGAGCTTAAAAGTGAATTGTGATTTTTAGCAGTTGGTAACTCTGAAATCATTTTCAATTATGTCCCTGAGATATTCAGATATAGATATTTCCTTAAACCGAATTTGGCTTCGATAACTGCAATCTTTAAGGGGTTGATAGGGGGAGACACACAAAGACAGACAGACAGACATTTGCCTGGATCGATGTCATTACTCTATCTCATCATCATTAAAAAAAAGTGAAAAGTAAGCTAAAAATACCACGTAGAATATACGATAGCTAATGTATAACATCCTACCTTAGGTGCTTCGATACTGTGCTGACCAGTACCCTCTGCTTATGGACATTTCACATGTGTTGTACAGCAATCATTGGCCATCAGCATACAGATGTTACAGATCGTAACGTAAAAGCTTGTATACAAGCACAATTCCGGTATAGGCTTCAATAACGTTATTCGTACCTGCATTACGAGTTCTTATTGGCTCAGCTGCAAGAAATCAAAGATGGAGGAAACTTGTGGATTGAGATTAATAGTTGCAGTTCATTGGCATTATTAATGCAAATCAGTCATTTAGTTCCGTTACGTTGAATACAGGAAAAGGCACTGACTGATTAAACGCATTTCTGTCAGTATTTAAGATTTAACTGAAATCATTCGACATTTAGCCATATGGATGAAGCTGTGAATCTTCACAGTACGTGAAATGTGTACGATTGCTAAGGCGTTAACTTGGTACCAAATGGGTCCTGGGGTCGAGACGCTCCATGGCCGGAATTTTTATTCTTTTTGAATTATTTCGTTGTGTCAACACTACTGTGTGATGCAACTTCTCAACTTCGATTTACTCGCATGATCTAGGGGGGCGATGTTAATAATGGATATTGGTAGGGAAAAATCATTCTATTTTATCATTCGAATTTGTACTTTCCCAATCAAAACCATGAATATTTGTACTATTCGTGAAACTAATATAATTTTCACAGCACTGATTACTCCATAGTAAAATAATAATAATAATAATAATATTAACAATAATATGAAGTAGTTCCGTGACGATCTAAAGAGCCTAATTTTCTTTATATGTAAGACTCATGCCAATGATTAATCTACATAGACCTATCTAGAATAATGTCGAGATTAAGTTGGCAATACTAACTTTTCTATTTAGATTGGAATATATCTGAAGTAATGTAGTCCAATACAGCTCTACATTTGGCAACCATGGCGACTCTGAATATATTCTTATTTCCATATCTTAAGGTACATAATGCACATACAAAATTTTGTTGAAGTCCAATGGATAGTATGAACGTTGCATGCTGTGAAATATTGGATGTATCAGTGCGAGTAAAATCATATTGGCAACAACGTCAAGAAGGCGTGCTCAGAATTAATCTGAATTATTCCTATATTTTATAGTGCCAATTTTGGATAGAATCCATTTCTTAGTATACAAGATACATGCATTTAAAAATTGGCCCTATAAACAGTCTTAGAATTATGTTGGCAGCACTGATGTGCATTAGTTGCTCCCAAATAATCTAAAATTTCCGGAACTATTCGTGCGCAAAATTTAGAGCTGTTGGCTTACATACTTTCTGATATATTGGTATTAGGATAAAGAGAGTGAGCATTTATTAACAAATAATAATAATGTTATTGGTTTTACGTCCCTTTTAACTACTCTGGCTTTTAGAGACTCCGGGGTGCCGTAATTTTGTCCAGAAGGGGATCTTCAACGTGCCAGTAAATCTACTGACACTGCTCTCTGGCATTTGCGCACCGTCAAATGCCAGCTGACTGCGCCAGGATACGAACGAGCAACCTTGGGCCCAGCAAGCGAGAACGTTACCCCTGAGCCACGCAACCAGCCGCATTTATTAACAATTGGCAGCCCTAATGGCTCTCCATCATAAGCATAGTCATATCTGTTATAGTACACAAAGCACGTACGAAATTTGGTTACAATCCAATTGATAGTATAGATGTTAGATGTACTTAAACATTGGACTTATCAGCAGGCTTAGAATCATCTTGGCAACACTGTCATATATGGGCTCCTTAAAATGTATCTGGAATTTTATTATCCCTGTGTGTGCTAATTTTGGAAAATTTCGCATGCATAACGTCTGAGATATCCAACGTAGAGCTTAAAAGTGAATTGTGATTTTTAGCAGTTGGTAACTCTGAAATCATTTTCAATTATGTCCCTGAGATATTCAGATATAGATATTTCCTTAAACCGAATTTGGCTTCGATAACTGCAATCTTTAAGGGGTTGATAGGGGGAGACACACAAAGACAGACAGACAGACATTTGCCTGGATCGATGTCATCAGTCTATCTCATCATCATTTAAAAAAAAAGTGAAAAGTAAGCTAAAAATACCACGTAGAATATACGATAGCTAATGTATAACATCCTACCTTAGGTGCTTCGATACTGTGCTGACCAGTACCCTCTGCTTATGGACATTTCACATGTGTTGTACCGCAATCATTGGCCATCAGCGTACAGATGTTACAGATCGTAACGTAAAAGCTTGTATACAAGCACAATTCCGGTATAGGCTTCAATAACGTTATTCGTACCTGCATTACGAGTTCTTATTGGCTCAGCTGCAAGAAATCAAAGATGGAGGAAACTTGTGGATTGAGATTAATAGTTGCAGTTCATTGGCATTATTAATGCAAATCAGTCATTTAGTTCCGTTACGTTGAATACAGGAAAAGGCACTGACTGATTAAACGCATTTCTGTCAGTATTTAAGATTTAACTGAAATCATTCGACATTTAGCCATATGGATGAAGCTGTGAATCTTCACAGTACGTGAAATGTGTACGATTGCTAAGGCGTTAACTTGGTACCAAATGGGTCCTGGGTTCGAGACGCTCCATGGCCGGAATTTTTATTCTTTTTGAATTATTTCGTTGTGTCAACACTACTGTGTGATGCAACTTCTCAACTTCGATTTACTCGCATGATCTAGGGGGGCGATGTTAATAATGGATATTGGTAGGGAAAAATCATTCTATTTTATCATTCGAATTTGTACTTTCCCAATCAAAACCATGAATATTTGTACTATTCTTGAAACTAATATAAGTTTCACAGCACTGATTACTCCACAGTAAAATAATAATAATAATAATATTAACAATAATATGAAGTAGTTCCGTGACGATCTAAAGAGCCTAATTTTCTTTATATGTAAGACTCATGCCAATGATTAATCTACATAGACCTATCTAGAATAATGACGAGATTAAGTTGGTATTACTAACTTTTCTATTTAGATTGGAATATATCTGAAGTAATGTATTCCAATACAGCTCTACAGTTGGCAACCATGGTGACTCGGAATATATTCTTAGTTCCATATCTTAAGGTACATAATGCACATACAAAATTTGGTTGAAGTCCAATGGATAGTATGAACGTTGCATGCTGTGAAATATTGGATGTATCAGTGCGAGTAAAATCATATTGGCAACAACGTCAAGAAGGCGTGCTCGGAATTAATCTGAATTATTCCTATATTTTATAGTGCCAATTTTGGATAAAATCCATTTTTTAGTATAGAAGTTACATGCATTTAAAAATTGGCCCTATAAACAGGCTTAGAATTATGCTGGCAGCACTGATGTGCATTAGTTGCTCCCAAATAATCTAAAATTTCCGGAACTATTCGTGCGCAAAATTTAGAGCTGTGGCTTGCATACTTTCTTATATATTGGTATTAGGTTAAAGAGAGTGAACATTTATTAACAAATAATAATAATGTTATTGGTTTTACGTCCCTTTTAACTACTCTGGCTTTTAGAGACTCCGGGGTGCCGTAATTTTGTCCAGAAAGGGATCTTCAAAGTGCCAGTAAATCTACTGACACGGCTCTCTCGCATTTGCGCACCCTCAAATGCCAGCTGACGGCGCTAGGATACGAACCTGCAACCTTGGGCCCAGCAAGCGAGAACGTTACCCCTGAAAAACGCAGCCAGCCGCATTTATTAACAGTTGGCAGCCCTAATGGCTCTCAAGTATAAGCATAGTCATATTTGTTATAATACACAAAACACGTACGAAATTTGGTTAAAATCCAATTGATAGTATAGATGTTAGATGTACTTAAACATTGGACTTATCAGCAGGCTTAGAATCATCTTGGCAACACTGTCATATATGGGCTCCTTAAAATGTATCTGGAATGTTATTATCCCTGTGTGTGCTAATTTTGGAAAATTTCGCATGCATAACGTCTGAGATATCCAACGTAGAGCTTAAAAGTGAATTGTGATTTTTAGCAGTTGGTAACTCTGAAATCATTTTCAATTATGTCCCTGAGATATTCAGATATATATTTCCCTAAACCGAATTTGGTTTCGATAACTGCAATCTTTTAGGGGTTTATAGGGGAGACACACAAAGACAGACAGACATTTGCCTGGATCGATGCCATAAGTCTATCTCATCATCATTAAAGAAAAGCAGAAAGTGAAAAGTGCGCGAGTGCTATAGCTGTAACTTAGTGTCCAATGGATCTCGGGTTCGAGACGCCCTAGGGCCATTTTTTTCTTTTTGAATTATTATGTTGCATTCACACTACTTTCCTTGTGAGTTTCCAACTACGATTTATTTGCATGATCTACGGAGATTATGTTAATAATGGATATTGGTAGGGGAAATTATTCTATTCTATCATTCAAACTTGTAGTTACCCATTCAAAACCATGAATATTTGTACAATTCGTGAAAGTATAATAATATTTTCATACCACAATAATAGTCTATGTTTACTCCACAACATAAAAAAATAGGCTACATTTGTTATGTCGGTAGGCCGGGTACTGCTGCGTGTCCCCCCGCACTGCACTCCGAGCCCATGGACTTTAGAAGCTCAGCCCGTTCAGTGCCGTTCTCATCTAATGCGGCCGCGTTCTGGCCCATAGCACTGGACTCACAAAGCACTGGACGGGTGGGCCGATCAAGTAGACTAACCTTCACCACGCGTGCACAACCAAATGGTCTCTTTACACTTCTATTCAGAATTTTTAACAACACTGGTGTCACTGAGTTAATGGTATAGTTCAAACTGGCTAATCTCTATCTGAAATATATCGATAGTTGTTGTTGATTGGTTCAGGGGCTTTGCGACATCATTGTCATGTAGCCCCGTGTATTTGTGTGTGTGTGCGTGTGTGTAATTTGTCTGATAACCTGTGTTATCGTGATGGCTCTATTAGTGTGCGCTTTGTAATTCAGATGAGGATTGGAAGTGTAACGATTCGATCCCATAGCTGTTATATTTAAAGGGTTATTCATTTATTATCATGTTATTATTATTATTAACTAGTACATCCATGAGATGATTTTTATATCAGATAATTGTAAGCGGTTTTTATTATTATATTCAATTAGATTTTTATTAACAATTACTTGTAAAGAGACGAAGTAAAATATATAATGCAACAAGATTGCCAAATAGGATCAACCTAATGCGTCACAAAATGAACGACGTAGTAATAATTTCACCACGGCAAACTGCGTCATTGTCATGAGTAACCATCACGAGCGCACAATCGAGTTCCTTCTGGAAGGAATAGAAGCTTGATATTTCACTCATGGTGCAACAACACGCCATTTTCTAATGTACGTACGCGTCAAGAATGAAGAGAGAGGGTAGCTTGCTTCTATAGTGGGGGCTGTGACACCACGTGACAAGGAAGTATTTGTACCTGCGATATCGGACAAGACATTCATTGATCTACAGCTCTCAATGAAGGGAGGAAGCAATAACCTGGCTTCCTGATATAGCATTGATCTACAGCTCTCAATGAAGGGAGGAAGTGGTAACCTTGCTTTCTGGGTCTTAATGAATTGAGCATACAGAGTTGGCAGAGTACGATGTCTTGCCGAAATCTATATCAATACATAATGGGTAATATCACTGATCCAGAGTCTTTCTACAGATGGCAACGTATTTAATGAGGATATTTCATAGTAATTGAGATATCACATCATTTTTTTTAAACATAAGCGACGTAACATCGAGATCATCGATCATTTCTTAAATATGACGAATCTTCGACTGGGTGAGCAAACAATTCAATAAAACTATCGTCTCTATTATAACTTAACTTCAATTAACTTTCAATTCATTTTAAATGTTCAGTTTCTTTTAAATAATTAAACCGCAGTTGGTAAATTAAATTCTTTTTTGTAACTATTAGTATTTTGTTTTTGCATATAATAAATTCATTTTCTTTAACTTCATGCCTATTTCTTTTATTGTAGTTAGTACTTTAAGGCAATCATACTCCTTGATTAAATACTGGATTGGTTAGATGACTTTGTCTCACTACGGCCCGGGTAAGTGGTCTCGACTCTATTGCTGATAGCCGTGGTTAATTTACAAATTTCGATTCACTGTCTTAAATAGGAATCTGGCGCTCAACAACAACTTATTATATTATACTATCGCAGGTAAGGTCACACCACAGTGTATATTATTTATTATTATCATGTTTGTTTGTAATGAAACACAATAGTCATCAACCACGTTTATTAACAACACATTAAAAATGTTACATTTGGCGCCACAAAGTAGGACACGAAAACCATTCGGTATTTATTCAGAGGAGTGTATAATTTCAGTGCAAATTGTCAGTGCTTTTGGGGGACAGTGAAGTGAAGTGAAATTTTGGAAGGGCAATTGTTATACGGTGTACTTCGAGATGTCGGAAGAGGAACAGAGGCAGTTGAGAAGTAGGAATAAAGTCGAGAAAGTTAATTATAAGGAGGTTGATAGCAGTAGCGATGTTGAAAGCGTAGAGAATAATACCAAGATGTCGGAGGTAAATCTTGAGAATAATCCTGAGGTTAACCCTGACAAGAATACAGAGGTACATCCTGAGACTAGTGGTAGTCTAGAGAAAGAAAAGTCTATAGAGATTCCTGAAGATCCATTAACTGTGTTT
Source organism: Meconema thalassinum (assembly GCA_946902985.2). Lineage (NCBI taxonomy): Eukaryota > Metazoa > Arthropoda > Insecta > Orthoptera > Tettigoniidae > Meconema > Meconema thalassinum. Next base: position 22,891 of record CAMPQE020000070.1, read on the forward strand.
ATGAGGGAGATGAGAATTAATAGTAAGGAGATGAAAAAAGATAATTTAGAAAGTAGGAAGGAATTCAATGATAAATTTGAGAAATTAAATAAAGATATGAATAAAAATATGGAAGAGAATAAGAAAGATAATTTAGAAAGTAGGAAGGAATTCAATGATAAATTTGAGAAATTAGATAAAGATATGAATAAAAATATGGAAGAGAGTAAGAAAGATAATTTGGAAAGTAGGAAGGAATTGAGTAGAGATTTAGGTGAGAAATTAGATAAGAGTAATCAAGAGATGAGAGAGGATATGAGTAAAATAAATCAGAAGCTGAAAGAGAATAATGTAAAACTAGATATTGTGGAAGCGATGAATAGAGAATTAAGTATGAAGTATGATATGCTGCAGGAGAGTATTCAGGGGGTGAAACAGGAAATCAGAGGTGAAATTAAGGAGGAGGTAGAGATGAAGGCTAAAGATATTATTAAGACAGTAGATAAGAAATTAGAAGCAGCAGAAAGTAGGATTCAGGAAAGAATAGTAACTGTGATTGAAGATAAATTAGCAACTCAAGGTGAAAGTTTTAGCAAATTGGTAGAAGTGGAAACTAGGCAGGTGGTAGAGACAGCCTGTAAGGAGACTGTAATTGAAAGCAGATTGGAGGTAGAGGAAATTATAGTTGAAAACAGATTAGAGTCATTGGAGATTGTAGGTGAAAGCAGATTGGAATCGGAGGAGATCTTAGGTGAGGAACGGCAAATAGCGGAGATTTTAGGTGAAATCAGATTAGAGTCAGACGAGATTTTAGGTGAAAGCAGATTGGAAGTAGAGGAGATTTTAGATGAAAGTAGCTTAGGTAAGGAACAGCAGTCAGCGGAGATGATAGATGAACGCAGGATAGCTGTAGAAGAGACTATAGAACGTAGTGAAAAAGAAGAGAAGATGAAAGAAAAGATAGGGATAGAAGTAGGTAAGATAAAGAAAGTACTAAGCACCCAAGAGATTAAGATGCAGACAATAATAGATAAATTAGATAGGCAAACTAGGGAAGAATTTAGTCCTGAGATAGAGGAAGTTAATATGAAATTATTAGTGGAAGAGAAGCGTGCGTTAAGTCATAGTCAGAAGAACATAATTAGTAAACAGGTTAAGAGGAGGAGAGAGATAGATAAGAGCAGAAGCAATAGTCCACGGGTAAAGAGAACATTAAGTGATAGTAATGGAGAAGTGAAAGGAAGACAGGTAGGTAGATATTTTAGAAGTAAAATGAAAGAGAAGAGAATCAAATTGCTAGAGGAGAAAGAAATCAGGATGAAGGAGAGAAAGAAAGCATATGATGTGCAGTGGCGTACTGAATTAGCCAGACTTGGGGAAGTGAGAGGGGGAAAGCCGAAGTATAATGTTACTGTTGATGAGTGTAGTCCGAAAGAGGTAGAAAGTAATGTTATAAAAAGAGAAGAAAAAGGGATTATAGTTAAAGATAGAATTGAAGATGAATGTGGTAAGAACGGTGAAATGCCAGTGAACGTAGTTATGTAAATTTATATTAACGATAGTTACTGTTCCGTATGACTTAAATATTAAGTAATGAAGTTTTATAGGATTTAACAGAGGTAGATAAGAAACCTGCTGTGTGTAATTTTAATTCAGTCGTGAAGTTAGGATGGTAAGGGGCGCGTAGTGCCTACGCTTATTGATTTAGATTGACTAAAATCATTTAATTTGGAAGACAGAGGTTGTCGTGCTATTGAGCAATTCAGGTAAGTTGAATGTGGGTCCTTAAGCTGCAGGTAAGTTGGAGGAAGTGAGGATTAAATTTTAAAAAGTAGGAAGGTTATTACATAGGTAAGTAATCGAAAGAAAGTAATAATTATTATGGCAACCATAATTATGAATATAGTGGTAATAAAGATTTAATTCAAAAGTGAGTGAAGATAAGATGATACAGTGGTAATAAAACTAGTGAGTTGAAGAATTAAGTATTGATTTAATAAAGAAATTTCAGTTGAGGACAGCGAGGTTATCAGTGGATATATTTTGAGAAATTTATAAGTGGTTTAGAATTGTTAATGGTAATGCGTTGTAGGAATTAACCAACATCGGGTTGAAATGAGGAAGTAGTAACTAATTAGGACATCTGATACTTGTTGACAGATATGTGTGTGTGTATGTATGTGTGTATTTTCACGTAAATGGACGTGAGTTTGAAGAAGTAGGCCAACGAAGGTAATGCCGTTGAGCAAAGTGGTTTTAAGTTTTTGGTAAGATGCCAAATGGAATTATAATGGAGGAAGTTTTGGTAAGATGCCAAATGGAGCTTTAAGAAGTTTTTGGAGGATGAAGTAGGTCAGCGAGGTATATTCCGTTGAGCAATGAGATTTTTTATGGTGTCTACGGGACTACGTGAAGTTAATGTTGGGAGTTTTTTTTAAGTATATATGGATGTATGCACACAAGGTAATAAGAGATTACAAAGGTAATATGGTCCAAGTTTGAGTTACAGTTACGCAGGTTTTAAAGATATTACAAGGCTTGTTATTGAGCTAAACCACTTTTAGTAAAAAGTTACTGATTAATAACGAATTAATGATGTGGTAGATTGTTGTCCTACACACAGGTTAAAGTAAAGATAATAATTATATGGTTGGCATAATATTTTCTAGAAGTGAAAGGAATTTGTTATAATTCGATGTTTTGAGGATTTTAGTAGACGAGAAATTAAAGTTTTATTTATGTCATACGGAGTTAGTAAAGAGAAGTTTAATATTTTTGAAGACAAGAATGAGTTGGTAAGATAAGTGTATACCTAAGGGGTAATAAAGAAGTTACAATTAAAGGCAGGTGTAATTTACGCATTTAATTTGATAGAGAAGAAAGTATCTGAACTGTGTTAGAACTCAGAACTTGCTTTATGAAGTGATTTTGGGAGAATATTTGCGAATTAGGAGTGTCGGTGTTATTAACTATCAACTGGAACACTGTCATTATTTTAGGAAGACAATAGCTAGGAAAGCATAGTGTGATGTTATTATTCCAAGGAATTAGTCGAAGCATGTACGATTTTTTTTTAGCTGAAATTTAGTGTGTTATTGGTCAGTAAGAGGTGACCTGTAACAGTAAGAAGAAGTGGGATTATACCACGAATAGGGGAGGTTTTTGTATGTGACGTGTGATGTCACGATGAGTTTTGAGAGATTCTGGTATAGCAAGAGTGAGCTATAGTCCAGGCGGTCAGAACAAGTAGGAAGTGGTGTTTGGAGGACACGGTACTTAATTAAGAGTTTTGAGAGAAAACTAAGGGGGGTTTTTAGGTATTCAGCCAGAAGTCAAATCATGTATAGACTAAATTTGAAGTATAAGAGCATTAATATTTTGTGGAACGAAATATTTATTCCGAGGAGTTTGTCATGTGTTTTTGTGAAATAGTTTAGTGATATACGTAATTCAGGTATTGAGTAGTATTTTGTCCAAGTCTTAATCATTTTGTTATGGTAAGTAAGGAATGACGATACGGTAAAGTTATATCTTGACGCTAAGTTAAATTTTATAAAGTGAACGAGAAGTCAGATTTTATGTTTATTGGTGATTTTGAAAATTCAAGTTATTGTTTTCGAGAAGTAGTGAAGAGGAATTATGGTTTTATGAAAAGTTAAGAAGTCGTGGAGACTTAGGAAGTATTAATTTGGAAGGAGCCGGCCGTGGCCTAAGTAAGAATTAAGCCACGAAGGCAGGTGAGTAGTAACTTGGATATTTATGTGAACTGTTTAATAACTGCTTTAAGGTATTTCGATGTCATTATGTATTTGGGGAAATATTTACATGTATGACATATGCACTGAAATTGGAATTGCCTTAGGTATCTTGCTAAGTTATTTTTTTCTTCAATTATTGAAATTTTACTGCATTTGAGTAATCCCTTTATAGAGACGAAAGGAATATTGTATTGTTTGCATCCTATTATCGTGTGCTGTAATAGTTATTATGGGTTAATCAGCTGGTATTACAACAATGTACTTCTACGCCAGACTGATATACAAAAACTACGTTCAAAAGAGATGAAGCCAAAATTGTATGTCATGCATACGATCACCGAAATATAAACGAGTGCAGCGTTGACATATATGTCAAAAATAAAAGTGAAGGGCATTTTATATGTATATTTTTTACAGCTCGTTTAATACATAAAGAATAATGTATGTAATTATGAACACTTGAGAGAGCATATTTTGTCTCTACGTGTATTTTGTGAAGAGTATATTTCTTGTATATTTTTTTATGTATTGGTGAAGGGTATTATTTGTATGTTGTCGTTATGGGGGTATTAATATTTAAATTTGTATTCATTTGTGTAGGATGTGTAGTGATATAAATAATGTTACATTTTATTTTAAATTATTTATATCAGGGGCGATTGTAACGATTCGATCCCATAGCTGTTATATTTAAAGGGTTATTCATTTATTATCATGTTATTATTATTAACTAGTACATCCATGAGATGATTTTTATATCAGATAATTGTAAGCGGTTTTTATTATTATATTCAATTAGATTTTTATTAACAATTACTTGTAAAGAGACGAAGTAAAATATATAATGCAACAAGATTGCCAAATAGGATCAACCTAATGCGTCACAAAATGAACGACGTAGTAATAATTTCACCACGGCAAACTGCGTCATTGTCATGAGTAACCATCACGTGCGCACAATCGAGTTCCTTCTGGAAGGAATAGAAGCTTGATATTTCACTCATGGTGCAACAACACGCCATTTTCTAATGTACGTACGCGTCAAGAATGAAGAGAGAGGGTAGCTTGCTTCTATAGTGGGGGCTGTGACACCACGTGACAAGGAAGTATTTGTACCTGCGATATCGGACAAGACATTCATTGATCTACAGCTCTCAATGAAGGGAGGAAGCAATAACCTGGCTTCCTGATATAGCATTGATCTACAGCTCTCAATGAAGGGAGGAAGTGGTAACCTTGCTTTCTGGGTCTTAATGAATTGAGCATACAGAGTTGGCAGAGTACGATGTCTTGCCGAAATCTATATCAATACATAATGGGTAATATCACTGATCCAGAGTCTTTCTACAGATGGCAACGTATTTAATGAGGATATTTCATAGTAATTGAGATATCACATCATTTTTTTTAAACATAAGCGACGTAACATCGAGATCATCGATCATTTCTTAAATATGACGAATCTTCGACTGGGTGAGCAAACAATTCAATAAAACTATCGTCTCTATTATAACTTAACTTCAATTAACTTTCAATTCATTTTAAATGTTCAGTTTCTTTTAAATTATTAAACCGCAGTTGGTAAATTAAATTCTTTTTTGTAACTATTAGTATTTTGTTTTTGCATATAATAAATTCATTTTCTTTAACTTCATGCCTATTTCTTTTATTGTAGTTAGTACTTTAAGGCAATCATACTCCTTGATTAAATACTGGATTGGTTAGATGACTTTGTCTCACTACGGCCCGGGTAAGTGGTCTCGACTCTATTGCTGATAGCCGTGGTTAATTTACAAATTTCGATTCACTGTCTTAAATAGGAATCTGGCGCTCAACAACAACTTATTATATTATACTATCGCAGGTAAGGTCACACCACAGTGTATATTATTTATTATTATCATGTTTGTTTGTAATGAAACACAATAGTCATCAACCACGTTTATTAACAACACATTAAAGAAGGAAGCGGCCGTGGCCTTATGTTAGGTACCATCCCGGCATTTGCCTGGAGTAGAAGTTAAATAACAAATCGGAAATTAAGTACTGTATCCAGTTTAACCGAGTTTTTACAAATATTACTGTCGTCAAACGAATTTATATAACTATTTGATGTTATTAGACATTGCACAAAACGAAGTTTTAACTTATACATTACGTCGTTCTAAATACTGGTTTTATCTTAAAGGTGTGTCACTATTAGTAAATTGTGCCAATGGTAAGAACAATAATACTACTATTAATAACAAGTAGTTCCGTGACGAACTAAAGAGCCTACTTTTCTTTAAATTTAAGATTCATGCCAATCTATAGAGACCTATCTAAAATAATGACGACATCAAGTTTGTAATACCGTACTAACATTTCTAAGTATTGCATTTTGAAATACGGCTGAAACAGTGTATCCTAATAAAGTAACTTACTACAGTTCGCAGCCCTGGTGACTCTGAAAATATTCATAGTTCCATCTCTTAAGGTATAGAATGCACATACAAAATTTGGTTGAAGTCTAATGGATAATGGAAGTTACATGCTGTTAGATATTGGTTGATTAACGGCCACGTAAAACTAAAAGCTTAACTAAACACGTTAAACACCTTGTCCTTGCTTTATATGAGAAATGTGGCTAAAATTCGTCCATACATTTTTAGCCTACTTTTCACATTTTGCAATAATGAGGAAAAAGTAGACTTATGAGATTGATCCGGGCAAATGTGTGTCTGTCTGTCCTTCTGTCTGTCGGTCTGTCTGTCTGCCTGGCTGTGTGTGTGTCCTCCCCGATCAACTCCTAAACGGCTGCAGCAATCGAAACAAATTTTGGTAGGAGCAAAGATATATACCTGAATAACTCAATGCTGTATTTGAAAATGATGTCAGTGCTACCAACTACTGAAAAATCGGAAATGAAATTTGGGTTGAATTCCAATTGATAGTGTAGAAGTTATATGCATTTAAAAATTGGACCTATTAGCCAGCGTAGATTCATTTTGGCAACACTGCCATGCATGGCCTCCTGGAAATTAAACTCAAATATCATTATCTATATGTGTGCCAATTTTGGAATAGCTCCCATGCATACCTTCCAAACATTTGAGCTCAAATTCAATTGCGGTTTTTCAGCAGTTGGTAGTACTGACATGATTTTCAAATATGGGCTTGATATATTCAGGTATAGATCGTTACTCATACCAAATTGGGATTCGATTGCTGCAGCCGTTTAGGAGACACGTATAGACAGACAGACAGACAGACGGACAGACAGATAGACCGACAGACATTTGCCCGGATCGATCTCATAAGTCTACTTTTAGCTAATTTTTGCAAAACGTGAAAAGTAGGTTAACAAGAAGTTCCGTGACTATAATAATAATATCGTATGGCCTCGGGTGCCGGGTGCAAGCTTTGTAATTTGACACCCAGAGGGTAGCTTGCATGTCGAATTTCGTTGTTCCTTGAATCACTTTGAAAATCAAGGAGGTTAGACATCTAAGCTCCTTGAACACTATAGCGCTTTCTAGTAGAGAAATGAGGAACTTTGTGTTGGCGGAAACTCCCGAGATTAATTTTGCCATTATGAACACGGCCTACTGAATTCAAATGAGTTCTTTGACATGCCAACATCGTATGACATGCGTGTCGTATTTTTGCCACCTTTCAAAAATCACTTACCACGGCCAGGAGCGAACCTGCAATCTTGGGTTTAGTAGACCGACGCGCTATCCACTCACCCACCGTTTCAAGCTAGTTCCGAGACGAACTTTTTCTTAAAGCTTAAAATTCATGCCAATGATTAATCTATATGGATCTATCTAGAATAATGACGAAATTAAGTTGTTAATATAGAAATTTGAAATTAGTTCGAAATACTTTATTCCTGGCATAATGTAGCCTAATAGAGCACTACAGTTAGCAGCCCTGGTGACTGAATATATTCTTAGTTCCATCTCTTAAGGTACAGAGTATAAAATTTGGTTGAAGTCCAATGGATAGCACAGACGTACATGCAGTTAAATATTGGATCTAACAGCGCGCGTAAAATCATGTTGGCAACAATGTCATGCATGTATTGGTCAGAAATAATCTGAAATAATACGATCTATTGTTCTGCCAAGTTTGAATTAAATCCATTAGTTAGTATTTAAGTTACATGCATTTTAAAATTATACCTATCGGCAGGCTTAGAATCGTGTTGGCAGCACTGACGTAAATTAGTTACCCCAAATTAATCTAGAATGCCAGGTACTATACGTGTGCAATGCTTAGGGCTATTGGCTTGCATACTTTCCGATATATTGATATTAGGGTAACAAAAATAGAGACAGCATTTATTAACAGTTGTCAGCCCTGGTTGCTCTTAAGAATACGCATAGTCATATCTATTATGGTACACATAGCACATACGAAATTTGGTTGAAATCCAAATGATAGTATAGAAGTTACATGTATTTAAATTTGGACCTCTCAGCAGGCTTAGAGTAATGTTGGTAGCACTGCAAATACATATAGAATGTCAGGTACTACACATGTGTATAGTTTAAAGCTGTCGGCTTGCATACTTCCTGATATATTGGTATTTGAATAAAAGAAATTGAGAGCATTTACGTGGACTGTTTTTTTAAGTAAGGGCAGTTTTTTTAAGCCGTAGTTATTGCGCACGCCGCAACAACTGACATCCTTTGCGAACAAGCAGGCGTCAGTTGCAGCTGTGTAGCTAACCTGTACGCTGAACTGTGCATCTTTACAATGTTCAAGATTATTGATTCGCCCGCCGCGTGTGAGGTACGATCTGAGATACGTCTTTTGAGTGCAAGAAACATGTCGGGTGCAGACATTCATCGTCAGTTTTGTGAGGTGAATGGTGATAATGCAATGACGGATGGTAAAGTGCGAAAATGGGTACGCGAGTTCAAAAGTGGCCGTGAAAATGTCTATGACGATGGACGCTCAGGTGTGTGATCATAGATGACATGGTGATTGCAATTGTCACGAAACTTCACGAGGACCGAATATTCATGATAACCCCTCTATCAATGGATTTTCCTTAAGTGTGAATTCGTGGTTGTCAGAGCAGGCGGCAAACTTTTATGCAGAGGGATTTGAAAACTTAGTTTTAAGGTATGACAAGTGCCTAAATAAACAAGGGAACTATGTAGGAAAATAGAGGAAGGTATGTAAAACCTAACAAGATATTCAGTAAAAAACATATAGCCTACTTTCTCCTAAATGCATGGGTATTGTTATAACTCTTTGTCCTTTTCAAGGAGTATAATTGAATGTTGGTTGTGTAACGTGTTTTTCGAGGGGTTTTATGCAACTGGCATAAGTCAGTAGGAAGCCATTCTATATTTATTTACGCGGCAAATTGTTCAGCCAAGATAATTTTTCATGTTAATTTATTATTATTATTAATTTATTATAATTATTATTTAGATATTTTCGGAGCATCTTATAAAAATTATAAGCATACAGATAGGTTTTCTATGTCTTAGAAAACGCTATCAAGCAAATTATTACGAACGACGATATCATAGAAAATTATCTGATTACGGAATTTTACGGAGTTTTGTCAGTTAGGGTATTTGAGAGAGATGACTCACTGGGAATTCTAATACAAGCTGATTCCTGTCGAGAAGTATTACGCAAGGTCTAGAAAAGACGAATTGTTGAAACGGAATACGACTTCTCCCTCTCGCCCGCGGAGTGTAATGAACCGGAGGAGGGGAAGTGGCGGCGTGCTCAGCCAATCAGCGGAGACAACATAAGCTGGAAGACGGTACCATGGTGGGGAGCCAACGTGTGCATATCGTTCGACGCGCCGTGAGACGAGGACAATCTGTGAAATACTTGCGGAGGATGGTTATACGCGGGGGACGCTCCGATGTTCCGTGGAACGGACAATCTGTGTAGAACTTGCAGTGTACGGTCGCAAGTGCGTGTCGCTCCGATGCTCAGTGGAGTTAGCGACGAACTTTTGTAAAACGTAACCAGTGCGGTTTTACGAGAGTTTGGGTCCGATGTACGGACCATAGAATTATCTAATCTACCAGAATATCATCAAATTTCGACGGAGATGACGACGTCCAGGAGACTGTGGGAAGCACACAGCATCATCAAGAACGAGGGAAATGCTTTGGCAATTTCCAGGGGTAAGCGCTAATGACGCAGAAATACGCAATCTCTCATTTTTCTTTGTTTTATATTTCATAATTCAGTAACTTCATAGCTTGGAAATAAGAGTAAAATCAATTTATCAGACTCCGTTTTCACGTAATTTTCTATCGGTAATATTAAATTCACAACGCTCCAATTTAAATTTTATAGTTATTATTATTATTAATTTTGCTATACTTGTTTTATATAATAAACTCATTTCTTTTACAATGCAATCTTTGCTTTCAGTAGGTAGCATTAGATATAGACCAATTCCTTCTCCTGATACAATTGTTTGTTGGGTTAATGATCAAATCATACCACGATCTGAGTGAATAGAGTCTTGAATGTGTTCTGCCAGAGCTAGACGTTGTTAAATACAAATTTAGATTTCAACATTGCATTGAGGTCTTGGCGCCCATTAAAACAACATAGCTTAGGCAAAGGTAAACAGTTACATTTCTCACCCAACAGTGTGGGCTAGCAAAAACGTTTCATTTCGCTACCAACATGGGGCACAAATTACCGTTTCATTTGTACGCTCAACGTGGAGCAAAGTAAATACCGTTTCACTTGTCATCCCAGCCTAAGTAAATAACGTTTCAGTTGTAGGAGCTTGTTGAAATACAACGTACAATACGGATATTAAACATGAATATGAGGTGCCCTTCGCTAGTGTTAACTCTGTAAAAAAACATTCAATTCGGTTTCACCGTGTTTGAATTGATATGGGGAATCGATTTGCACACTTACATGGCCACTATCTGCAAACTATAAGGCTGATAACCTTATAGTTCAGTCAAAAGATGCTTCCCACAAAAAGGTATGTTGTTGCAAAATGTGGTAGAGATCAAATGATTAGGTTGGTCGTAATTTGATTTAAGCTTTTAACATTTGGCTCGCTGGCATTCCGTTTACGTCAATATGGCGGCGATATAGCACATGACAGTGAGGTGCCCTTTGCTAATGCTACCTCTGTACCAAATTTCGTTCAATTCGGTTTTACCGTGTTTGAATTGATAGGGGGATTCGATTTGCACACATACATGACCGCCATATGCCAACTATTGGACTGATGACCTTTGTAGCTTGGTCAAAGAACGCTTCTCACATAAAGGTATATTGTTGCAAAATTTGGTAGAGATCAAATGATTAGGTTGGTCGTAATTTGATTTAAGTTTTTACTTTTGGGTTACCACCATTACGTTTCCGTCAAGATGGCGGCGATTTAAAATATGATACTGAGGTGCTCTTTGCTTGTGCTACCTCTGTACCAAATTTCGTTTAATTCGGTTTCACCGTGTTTGAAAATTTAGGGGGAATCGAATTGCACACATACATGGCCGATATCCGCAAATTATTGGGCTGATGGCCATGTAGTTTGCTCATAAGATTCTTCATACATAAAGATATAATGTTGAAAAGTTCCGTAGGGATCGGATGATTAGGTTGGGCGTAATTATTTAAGCTTTTGACATTTGGGTGGCGGCCATTACGTTTTCGTCAAGAATGCGGCGATATAAAACATGACAGTGAGATGTCCTTTACTAGTGCTAGCTCTGTACCAAATTTAGTTCAATTCGGTTTCACCGTATTCGATTTGATAGGGGGAATCGATTTTCACACATACATGGCTGCCGTCCCTAAAATATTGGGTTAATGATCATGTAGTTTGGTCAAAATATGCGTCCTACATAAAGGTATGTTGTTGCAAAATTTGGTAGAGATCGGAAGATTAGGTTAGTCGTAATTTGATTTAAGCTTTGTAAATTTGGGTGGCCGCTATTATGTATCCGTCAAGATGGCGGCGATATAAAACATGACACTGAGGTGCCCTTTGCTAGTTCTACCTCTGTATCAAATTTCATTGAAATCGGTTTCACCGTTTTCGAATTGATAGGCGGGGGGGGGGGGGGGGGAGGCAGACATTCAGAGAACACACACACACTCACACACACACACACACAGACATATAATTTTTGGCCCTGTGTAGATCTCATAAGTCTACTTTCATTTCTTGCAAAAATCGAAAGTAGGCTAAAAGTAAATCTCGTTTCAAAATTAAATGTTCGGTTAATTTTACTAAAGAAACGGCCCTTACTTTAAAAAAATACAGTCAGGCTGAAAGACTAGACTTTATATCATTTCAAATGTCGCATGCTACAAATGCTACACATGTTAGAAAGGCTAATGAGGGACCCCAGGACTCTCTCAACAGTCTCCATTACCCATTAACTTAGGCTTCCCGCGCGGGCACCTCTTTAAAGGTCACCCTGTATTTGAATTGGATCTAACATACTGTACACCTCGTTAAGTGTCACGCTGTATTTTGCTCTGACATCCTGTACACCCCTTTAGGAGACACCCTGTATTCTTATCTGGCATCTTGTATATCTATTTAGAAGTCACCCTGTATTCTTGTGTGAAATCTTGTACTCCTCTTTAGGAGTCACCCTGTATGCTTCCCTGCCATCTTGTACACCTCTTTATAAGTCACCCTGTATTCTTATCTGGCATCTTGTATATCTCTTTAGGAATCATCCTGTATTCTTATCTGGCATCTTGTACACCTCTTTAGGAGTCGCCCTGTATTCTTACATGACGTTTTGTATATCTCTTTAGGTGTCACCCTGTATTCTTGTGTGACATATTGTACACCTCTTTAGGAGTCACCCTGTATTCCTGTCTGACACCATGTGCACTTCTTTAGGAGTCAGCCTGTATTCTTATCTGACGTCTTGTATATCTCTTTAGGTGTCACCCTGTATTCTTATCTGACGTCTTGTATATCTCTTTGGGAGTCACCCTCTATTCTTATCTGGCATCTTGTACACCTTCTTTAGGAGTCACCCTGTATTCTTATCTGCATCGTGTACACCTATTTAAGAGTCACCCTCTATTCTTATCTGGCATCTTGAACACCTCTTTAGGAGTCACCCTGTATTCTTATATGACGTCTTGTATATCTCTTTAGGAGTCACCCTGTATTCTTATCTGACGTCTTGTATATCACTTTAGGAGTCACCCTCTATTCTTATCTGGCATCTTTTACACCTTCTTTAGGAGTCACCCTGTATTCTTATCTGGTATCGTGTACACCTCTTTAGGAGTCACCCTCTATTCTTATCTGGCATCTTGTACACCTCTTTAGGAGTCACCCTGTATTCTTATATGACGTCTTGTATATCTCTTTAGGAGTCACCCTGTATTCTTATCTGACGTCTTGTATATCTCTTTGGGAGTCACCCTCTATTCTTATCTGGCATCTTGTACACCTCTTTAGGAGTCACCCCGTATTCTTATATGACGTCTTCTATATCTCGTTAGGAGTCACCCTGTATTCTTATCTGACGTCTTGTACACCTCTTTAGGAGCCACCCTGTATTCCTGTCTGACACCATGTACACCGCTTTAGGAGTCTCTCTTTATTCTTATCTGGGATCTTGTACACCTCTTTAGGAGTCACCCTGTATTCCTGTCTGACACCGTGTACACCTCTTTAGGAGTCACTCAGGATTCGTATCTGGCATCTTGTACACCTCCTTAGGAGTCACCCTGTATTCTTATCTGGCATCTTGTATATCTCTTTAGGAGTCACCCTGTATTCTTGTGTGACATCTTGTACACCTCTTTAGGATTCACCCTGTATTCCTGTCTGACACCGTGTACACCTCTTTAGGAGTCACTCAGTATTCGTATCTGGCATCTTGTACACCTCCTTAGGAGTCACCCTGTATTCTTATCGGACATCTTGTATATCTCTTTAGGAGCCACCCTGTATTCTTGTCTGACATCTTGTACACCTCGTTAAGGGTCACTCTGTATTCTTATACGATATCGTGTACATCTCTTTAGGAGTCACCCTGTATTCCTGTCTGACATCTTGCACACCTCTTTAGGAGTCACCCTGTTTTCCTGTCTGACGTCACGTACTCGCCGTCTCCCAGGAGTAAACTCAGACTCGGTGCATATGCACTGAACAACATGATGACTTCTTACACGCCGTAACCGTAACCGTAACGCATAACGTTAGACCCAAGCATAACGACGAAATCGACAAGATCATTTGAATGATAAAAACAGCCCTCTTAAGAATACGCTCAGTCATATCTGTTTATGTACACATAGCACCTACTAAATTTGGTTGAATTCCAATTGACAGTGTGGAAGTTATATGCATTAAAAATTGGATATATCAGCAGGCTTATAATCATTTTGGCAACACTGCCATGTATGACCTCCTTGAAATTAAACTAAAATAGTATTATCTATACGTGTGCCAATTTTTAAATAGCTACTATTCATACTTTCCAAGATATCCAACATGGAGCTCAAATTTCAATTGCGATTTTCCAGCAGTTGGTAGCACTGACATCATTTTCTAATACGGCACTGAGTTACTCAATTACAGATCAACCAATATCAAACAGCATGTAACTTCCATTATCCATTAGACTTCAACCAAATTTTGTATGTGCATTCTATACCTTAAGAGATGGAACTATGAATATTTTCAGAGTCACCAGGGCTGCGAACTGTAGTAAGTTACTTTATTAGGATACACTGTTTCAGCCGTATTTCAAAATGCAATACTTAGAAATGTTAGTACGGTATTACAAACTTGATAACGTCATTATTTTAGATAGGTCGCTATAGATTGGCATGAATCTTACATTTAAAGAAAAGTAGGCTCTTTAGTTCGTCACGGAACTACTTGTTATTAATAGTAGTATTATTGTTCTTACCATTGGCACAATTTACTAATAGTGACACACCTTTAAGATAAAACCAGTATTTAGAACGACGTAATGTATAAGTTAAAACTTCGTTTTTTGCAATGTCTAATAACTTCAAATAGTTATATAAATTCGATTGACGACAGTAATATTTGTAAAAACTCGGTTAAACTCGATACAGTACTTAATTTCCGATTTGTTATTTAACTTCTACTCCAGGCAAATGCCGGGATGGTACCTAACATAAGGCCACGGCCGCTTCCTTCCAATCCTCATCTGAATTACAAAGCGGACACTAATAGAGCCATCACGATAACACAGGTTATCAGACAAATTACACACACGCACACACACACAAATATACGGGGCTACATGACCATGATGCCGCAAATCCCCTAAAAGAATCAACAACAACTATCGATGTATTTCAGATAGAGATTAGCCAGTTTGAACTATACCATTAACTCAGTGACACCAGTATTGCTAAAAATTCTGAATAGAAGTGTAAAGAGAGCATTTGGTTGTGCACGCGTGGTAAAGGTTAGTCTGCCTGATCGGCCCACCCCGTCCAGTGCTTTGTGAGTCCAGTGCTATGGGCCAGAACGCGGCCGCATTAGATGAGAACGGCACTGAACGGGCTGAGCTTCTCAAGTCAATGGGCTCGGAGTGCAGTGCGGGGGACACGCAGCAGTACCCGGCCTACCGACATAACAAATGTAGCCTATTTGTTTATGTTGTGGAGTAAACATAGACTATTATTGTGGTATGAAAATATTATTATACTTTCACGAATAGTACAAATATTCATGATTTTGAATGGGGAAGTACAAGTTTGAATGATAGAATAGAATAATTTTCCCTACCAATATCCATTATTAACATCATCTCCGTAGATCATGCGAATAAATCGTAGTTGGAAACTCACAAGAAAAGTAGTGTGAATGCAACAAAATAATTCAAGAAGAATAAAAAAATTGACCCTAGAGCGTCTCGAACCCGAGATCCCTTGGACACAAAGTTACAGGTATAGCACTCGTACACTTTTCACTTCGTAGCCTAGCTCATAGTTACGTAACTTCATGCGTATAGCTAAATGTCGAATTATTTCAGTTAAATCGTAAATACTAACAGGAATGCGTTCAATCAGTCACTGCCCTTTATTCATTCAAACGCAACCCATCTTAATGACTGATTTGGATTAATTATGCCAATAAACTGCAAATATTACTCTAAATCCACAACTTTCCTCCATGTTTGATTTCTTGCAACTGAGCCAATCGGGACACGGAATGCTGCTGCGAATAACGTTATTCGAGCCTATACCGGAATTGTGCCTGTATACAAGCTTTAACGTTACAATCTGTACCATTTGTACTCTGATGGCCAATGATTGCGGTACAACACATGCGATATGTCCATAAGCAGAAGGTACTGATCAGCACAGTATCGAAGCACCTAAGGTTGGATGTTATACAGTAGCCATCGTATATTCTACGTACTATTTTAGCCTACTTTAAACATTTTGTAAAAATGAGGAAAAAGTAGAATTATGACATCGATCCAGGCAAATGTCTGTCTATCCCTCCTAGACGGCTGCAGTTATTGAAACCAAATTTGGTATAAGTGAAGATCTATATCTGAATATCTCACGGGCATATTTGAAAATTACTTCAGTGCTAGTAATTGCGCAGAAAAATCACAATTCACTTTTGAGCTCTATGTTGGATTTATCAGACGTTATGCATGCGAATCCTTCAAAAAAATAATTCAACATAGAGATAATAACATTCCAAATATATATTTTAAGAAGCGCATATATGACAGTGTTGCTAACATGATTTTATGTCTACGGATAAGTCCAATGTTTAAGTGTGTCTAACTTCTATACTATCAATTGGATTTTAACCAAATTTCGTATGTGTTTTTGTGTACTATAACAGATATGACTATGCTTATACTTCAGAGCCAGCAGGGCTGCCAACAGCTAACGAATGCTCATTCTCTTTTTTATCCTAATACCAATATATCAGAAAGTATGCTGGCCAACAGCTCTGAATGTTACACACGTATGGTACCTAAAATTTCAGATTAACTTCGAGTAACTAATGTACGTCATTGCTGCCAACATAATTTAAAGCCTGCTGAAAATGCATGTATCTTCTATACCAACAAATGGATGTTATCCTAAATTGGCACTTTAAAATATAGTATTATTTCAGATTAAGTCGCCTCCGTAGCGTAGTGGTCAGCACGGTTAGCTGTCACCCCAGAGGTCCTGGGTTCGATTCCACGAAATTTGAAAAGTGGTATGAGGAGGTCTACTCAGCCTCGGGTGTTCCAAATGAGTAGAGGCGCTTTGATTCCCACCTCAGCCATCCTCGAAGTGGTTTTCCGCGGTTTCCCACTTCGTCTTCAGGCTAGTGCCGGGATGGTACTGTCCCCGTTATCCGGATAGTAGGCTGTCAGATATCCGCCCCCTCAATCGGATTGCCAATAATCAATCGCACCGGCACAGCTACATCAATGAAAATGGCACTGACAGATACTATCGATATTAGAGCACAATAATTAACAAGAAATTATTGTGGAACACACCAAAATATACGGGGGTTCATACTTACCTTTACTTACCTTTTAAATTTATCTCGGGGACTGGGTTGTCAACTGGATCACTTAAAGTATGCCCACACAATAACCTCCACCATGATATTTAAAATGAACCAGAAGACGAGAAACTTTAAACTGCACAATAATTTATTTCACATAAAGAATGAATTTAACAAAAATAAAACAACAAAATCCACGTGGCACTCAGAAGTCATCGACCACATAACCATGTCCTCCTGTAGGACTTGTATACTCTACATACAATTATAATAATGCACTTGGAATGGAAACGGGATTTGGGACGAGACATATATCAATTGTTTTGCGTGTTTATACACATCACATTTTATTTATAGCCACAAAGCTATTATGGAAACGTCCTTGGCCTCTATCATACAGTTGTCCGGGCCAGCTGCAATGCACCTGCATCGTCAAAGTGGACTCATCCGTCCGTTCAACCCTAGCATATGCCAGTTACATCAGAGCTTAGCTCTCCTTTCAAAACACGTTAAATGGCCACATCTCAACTCAAATATTATCACGCAAATCTTTTAAATGCTTCGTTCAAACACTAGTGGAATACTCCAATAATCCCAAATCATGTTTAATTGTTCAATCCACTTCTTTAATTAGCGTTGTTTAGAGTATAAAAACAAAACTCCAAATGTTAATAACAAAAGTTCATTAATTATTTATAACATTAATAAATTGCTTATAACAATGTCAAACGACAATTGAAAAACTTATACACGCCTCTATTAATCACTTTTCATTTCAAATTATTTAACAAAGATATTTACATAATTATTTACAATATTAATATTGTTTATATTATTTATACAAGAAATACATTAAACCACACGTTTATCCGGTTGATAATTACTCAAATCGTGTTGATATAATCGACCAATGAAGGTTAGTTATATTTAAATTCAGGTTTAATAAGGTTTAATAATTATTATAATATTTGTGACGGTAACCTCCATTCAAAATCTTTATCTCAAATTATTTAACACTCTTGTTAATTTTAACAGTATCTTCATATGAATAACTTTCAAAGAACCAGGACAATACATTCAGCGGAAAAATACTTCGCTCAAAACGCACAAAATTGCACAACAATTGGCCCAGAATTCATCATATATCTCAATATATATGGCATCAAAATCTTCCAAACTACATACAAAAACTTCCACTTATAAATTCATCAACTTCATTTATTACTGTGGGAACCTCCTTTATTATTCAAGGGCATTATTCATCAGCGACTATTACACGTCCACTGAACTAACGATTATACATCCATTGTTCCTCTTTAAAAATTCTTATATTCATCAATTGTATTAATGACTGTTATTATTTAACCTTCGTGGGTTTCATTCATGAATCGATATGAAGTAAAAATTTGCCAATCACAAATAAATTTAATAGCAAATACGATTCGACACTCCTCCCTGGTCTATCAAAATTGAGATTAATATCTTCAAAGTAACGCAGTATAAAAATACTATCTTCAATCAAAGTTCATCTAAACTGCATGCATAGTCGAATAGAATACAATTAGACTGTGGAATGCAAACATTATTGTTCCAATCTATAATTGAGAAAAACTCCTATCAAATGTTCATTACTATAATGTATTCAATAAATCGTAATCAAAGTTCATATTTCATAAAATTGTCTATAATGCAATGATAAATGTCTATGTTGCAATCATGTTCATAAAACGACTAGTATTTCAAAGATCGTCGATAACGTATTAGATTTTAACGCTCTAAAATCATTTAATTATTCTTCTTTCTTGAGGATGACAGAAAATTGGTCAAAGTAATTAACTGAAGAGAATTATTTTAATAAAATGACACCCTGTCTGAATTCAAATCTGCCATAGAAAATCGTTAACTTTACAGTCAAATCGTGACTACAAAAATATGCAAATTACTGAAAGAATCTAATTTATCAGTCTCAACTGATCCAAAATTATTTAAGTATGCCAATGACATAACAATGTCTCAATAAATCGTAGAAAAAAAGCATAAATCATCGAAGTGTACTGAGTACAAAAATATCAAGCAAGAAAATGGGGCACAATAAATAGGACAGAAAATATGAAAAAAAAACGGTTGCTCAGATATCGTTAAAATACTCAAATAATACAAGAAACGTTCACGACTACCTTATTTGTTGATTGAAGTTCTAGAGGAAAGTTTTCAAAGAAAACTGCTGTTGGTTCCATTTCACCAGCGTAAAGATGTGCTCCGACCTCGAACCTGGAATCAGCGTCCTCGGAGAATCGAACTGCTTCCTCCTCCGGAAATTGCACTGCTCCATGTATACGAAAGACATCCTTCTGGCAAAACTCTTCTTTGTGAGCCGGGTCCACCCTGGCCTCTCTTGAAAGTTCCCTGAAGTTCCGGTCGCAAATCGCCATGAAGTTAATTGCAGTTATTTCCGCAGAAATATTCATAATCGTGGAGTATGATAATATTTCCACTGCCATTTGATATTATTCAGCGATGGATTCACGATGCATGAGTGTAGTTGGATGTTCACTACATGCTCGCTTTTGTAGAAAGACGATTAACGAAGTTCCATGCTGTTACTTCACTCCATCGATATATGTCCCAATTGCATTAAAGCCTTAGCCTTCCATCTCTACTTCTGTTATAATCATTGAAAGCAATGCCAGACTATAATGTTCCATAGTAGAATGTATCGTTGTATTATCAAACGTATTCTCCAATATCACGGTTGCGATATACGTGTCAGCCGTAGTGTATAATGTAGAATTTTAAAAGTGCTTCTCAGGTAGCGAGAAAATCACTTTTGTCTGCAGTCTTAAAATGTCAATATCGTTCAAAGTATAACTGTGAAATTGTTCAAATGTTCTACACACCTCAATGTTGTACTGCCCAATTGAATTATAATAAAGGCAGAAGCCAACTCTTGATATCTTATCTGGTAGAAACGTTAATGTGAGCGTTTCAACTTCGCCTAGTTTCGAACAGCGTAAAATGGAACTGCTCCGTGTTCGTTCGATGCGCCGGGCTTTAACCACACGCTAAAGACAACTTGCTTCACTTATCCACTCGAAAATGACTATATCACATCAGAAATATATATATGCGGTATCTGATATCAGATATGACGATATGAGCGGTATGAGAGATATGAGAGCTCCTCTCTTCTGTGCACGACCTTTTATCAACTTCTTAAGGGGCGTATCCATCCCTTCCATAGCCTGTTGCTCCGTCATCGCTAGAAGTTTTAACTTTGGCTATACTTGACGGATTTTCAAATTTCAAAAACTCAAAATTAATTTCTTCAAAATTCCAAATCAATGCCATAACTGAAATTAGTTTTCCACAAATCTGCATGCCAAAAGTAATTAAATATCGTAGTTTCAGCAATCTCCGTCTTCCTTCCAAACTATCGTTCATTGGATCGAGTCTCTCCTCCAATAGCGTAACTTCTTCCTTAGCACAATACCTTGTTTCCTGCGACTGCGTCGTAAATCTCAGATCTTTCTCGAACAAAATCATGACGTCACCAAGAATCTCAGCTCCACCAGCCTACTTGCATGAAGTCTACGTCATCCGTGCCTACGTCATGAATATACACGTCACAACTATGACATCCATAACTTTATTCATTTATGCCAATACAGCCATCGTGGTCTCAATATAATTCAATTTACGGGGGGCAGTACCTTCTTCAAGGCCACGGCCGCCTCCTTCCCTCTTCCTTGCCTATCTATCCTGACCATCCATTACCTTCCCTCATGAGGCCCCTGTTCGCTTTGCGGGTGAGGCCGCCTGAGCGAGGTGCCAATCACACCTCACCAGTTGTATCCACTCCGATTAGATGTTCCCAGCTCTAGGACACTGCCCGTAGGGGCGGTAGTGGTGAGTTCCCTCGCTGAGTCCGTGGGTTCCACCAACCTGGAGGTTAAACGACTAAGAGAAGAGAAGAGAAGAGATTATTTCAGATTAATTCTGATCACACGTGCATGACCTTGTTGCCAATATGATTTTATACGCACTGATAGATCCAATATTTCACAACATGCAACGTCCATACTATCCATTGGATTTCAACCAAATGTTGTATGTGCATTCTGTACCTTAGGAGATGGAACTAAGTATATATTCACAGTCACATAGGCTGCCAACTGTAGTGCTGTATTAGAAAACTTCAGGTATATTCCAATATTGTGGTGTTTGAAGCCATATTTTCAGTGTTGCCTTAGTAAACAAGAGTTTAGTGCTTTTCAGTCGGTCAACACGAATGTACCCAAAAGAGATGGGTTATGCCCTAATCCTGAAATAAATTACATGAGATTAATAAAACACTAGGATGACCAGTTTCGATCGTCAAGCGATCATCATCAGATCCAATACACTTAGGCTATAAAATCTATGTTTGAAATACAGGTGAAAATATTTACAATATGTACAATTATTTAGTTGCAGTATTGGTACTGCAACTGTCAGTGTATGCTAAATGCAGTATATATGTTAGGTGAAATGCTAAATGGTGATGGCTATCCGGAGATTGTACTTTAGAGAGATTATATGGTTGTAAACTATGGTTAAACTATAAAATTTTAGGCTAACTACTTATCTGATTGTCTTCCGTACTACAGCTATTCGCAGTTTCCGTGCTCACTTGAACTCGCTGTGCGGTCGACTGCGGTGGTTATCTTAACGACTGGTTTTTCCCTGCCTTCCCCCCCCTGTCCCTACGTGCTGTGGGGAGTGATCGCGATGTGTTTATGTGAGGTGTTGCCAACCTAGATAAGATGTATGTTATTGAATGAGGTGGATCTACAACTATTAAAGACCGTGGATTAGTCCTCGCCACGCGTGGAGCATAACCCATTCGAACTAAGCGTTGACGGTCTTATGAGGACGTCCCGGCACCTTTAATACTGCCTCTAATATGGGCCTTGGTTTATTGCAGAAGAAAAGTACATCGTACACCTGATCCAGATAACATTTACCTATTAAAAACCCCCTAATTTCCCCCCTTTTTTATCTAGCTTGGCTGTGTCGCTAAATTGTGTTTTGTTTCCGACAGGGTGTGTTTTTTAGTAGCGTGAAGAGGGGTGAGCTCTCCATGAACGTGTGTTCATTTAGATTGTTGGGATTGTTTCGTTTGGCTAGGTGTATCTCGATTGCTTCCTTTATGTCAAGAGCTCTGCCTTTCGATTCGTGATGGATTATTTTAAGGTCCGACTCTATGTTGGTAAAGCTATGCCCTGCGTCACACATATGTTCGCACACGGCTGAATGTGTTCCGTATCTTATTGCATTTCTATGTTCATTATAACGTGTGTCTACTCGCCTTCCACTCTGCCCGATGTAATTAGCTTGACAATCGGTGTCTTGGCACGTTATAGAATATACCCCTGACCTTGAATACGGGTCACGTTTATTTAGATTACTATTTAGGAGGTGCCTAGCGGTTGTGTTTTTCGTCGTGAAAGCTATCTTTATGCCTTGCTTTTTGAATAGGTTAGTGATTTTATATGTGTTCGCATTCACATAGTTGAAACGCGCAAATTTTTTCTCATTACTGTCCGGTTTGGGAATCGTTTTATCTTTATTTTTATGTTTGGCTATAATTTGATTTATTTTGCTTGGCGAGAAGTTGTTTTCCTTTGCTATTTGCATAATCGTTCTTATTTCCTTATTATAGTTGTCTTTTGACATGGGTATGTTTAAAGCCCTATGCACCATTGAATTGAAACCCGCTAGTTTGTGCGTACTGGGGTGATTAGACTGATTGTCGATTGCATGCGAGGTTTGTGTTGCTTTCCGGAATATGGAATATGAAAGGTCGTTGTCTTTACGTTCAATAGTTATATCGAGATAATTTATTTTCCGGTCTATTTCGGATTCCTTAGTGAATTTGATAGAATGGTGAAGGCTATTAATGGATTGGAGAATTGTTTCTTCGCTTGTTAGTTCAGTATCGTAGATGCAGATTACATCATCTACGTATCTTTTCCATATTACTATTCCCTTTGTTGAAGTCTTTTCTAAGAACGCATTTTCTAGTGCATTGATGAAGATGTCAGCGATTAACCCACTTAGTGGCGATCCCATTGCTAGGCCGTCTCTCTGTGTGTATATTTTATTGTCGAATTGAAACACGTTTTGGGTGAGAACGACCCTCAGTAATCTCACAATCTCTTCAATTTCTTTTACCGAATTGTTGGATTTTAAGTTGTTTTCGATAGTGTTGATTGCTTCAATAATCGGAATATTGGTGTACATGTTAGTTACGTCGAAGGATACTAGCCTGAAGCTAGGTTTCATTTGTAGGGTGTTCAATGCTGTTACTAGTTCTGTTGTGTTCTTTACAGAGTTGTTTTTGTCGTTGGAAAGACGGCATTTTAAGATTTTTAGTAACTCTTTGCTGATTTTGTAATTAGGGGCATTCCTACAATTGACTATTGGTCTCATTGGGCATTCCTTTTTGTGTATTTTTGGTTGTCCCCTCAATGACGGTATTTTCGGGTTCATGTTTATTAGTTTTGATTTTTCAGCTTTGGTCAGTATGTATTCTGTTTCTTTTAGCGCACTTTTTATTTGTTTTTGGAATTTGTTGGTGGGGTCTTTTGTTAATTCCTTGATTTCGTTGTTGTTTAGGAATTCGACTGTTTTTTCAATGTATTCTGTTTTGTTCAAAATTACTGTAGTGTTTCCCTTATCTGCTTTTGTGATGATTAAGTCATGTTCTTTTATTTTTTGTTTCAACGACTTTATTTCTTTGATTTGTTTGTTGTTTTGAATGTTATTGCTATCGCCCTCTCGTTTGAGGATTTTTTTGGCTTCGTTGGTGGCGAGATTTTTGGTTAATTCCCTGTCTTCTGCTGGGAGCTTGTGACTGGCTATCTCAATATCTGTGATTAACTGTTTTATATTGTGGTTGGTGTGTGCGTCTGTGCAGTTGTATTTCAAACCTTTGTCTAACATATTCATTTCACCTTGAGAAAAGTTTACGTTCGTTCTGTTGTTTACTCTGCTGTGGAAATTGAATTCATTGTTATTCGTGTGTTGTTCGTTAGATTGATGGTTCTGTGTTTCTCCTAGTTTTCTTAATTTATTTTCTAGTGTTTCATGCTTCCTCGTTGCTCTGATTTTGATGGTGTCATGTAGGTGTTCGGTGAAGCTGTCCCATTGGGCTGCGTGCCAGAAATTACTTAGTTGCAATTGAATGTCGTATAATTGTTGGTTAATTTTTTGCTTTCTTATGTATGCAAATCTTAATTCGTTTTTTATCCAAAGCGCTTTGGCTTGTTTAGTTGAAATGATCGAGGCTGGTGTGTTCGGTACGGTTTTAATTGGTACGTATTTAGGGGTGAGGTTTAGTTCTATACATTTTTTGTTGAACCAAATTGACTTGTCTAAATTCATGAGTTTAAGCCTGAGTGATTTGAATTTCTTGGCTTCACGATTTGCCTGACTAGCCGTGAACATTGTGGTGTTTGAAGCCATATTTTCAGTGTTGCCTTAGTAAACAAGAGTTTAGTGCTTTTCAGTCGGTCAACACGAATGTACCCAAAAGAGATGGGTTATGCCCTAATCCTGAAATAAATTACATGAGATTAATAAAACACTAGGATGACCAGTTTCGATCGTCAAGCGATCATCATCAGATCCAATACACTTAGGCTATAAAATCTATGTTTGAAATACAGGTGAAAATATTTACAATATGTACAATTATTTAGTTGCAGTATTGGTACTGCAACTGTCAGTGTATGCTAAATGCAGTATATATGTTAGGTGAAATGCTAAATGGTGATGGCTATCCGGAGATTGTACTTTAGATTGTACAACCGCTAGGCACCTCCTAAATAGTAATCTAAATAAACGTGACCCGTATTCAAGGTCAGGGGTATATTCTATAACGTGCCAAGACACCGATTGTCAAGCTAATTACATCGGGCAGAGTGGAAGGCGAGTAGACACACGTTATAATGAACATAGAAATGCAATAAGATACGGAACACATTCAGCCGTGTGCGAACATATGTGTGACGCAGGGCATAGCTTTACCAACATAGAGTCGGACCTTAAAATAATCCATCACGAATCGAAAGGCAGAGCTCTTGACATAAAGGAAGCAATCGAGATACACCTAGCCAAACGAAACAATCCCAACAATCTAAATGAACACACGTTCATGGAGAGCTCACCCCTCTTCACGCTACTAAAAAACACACCCTGTCGGAAACAAAACACAATTTAGCGACACAGCCAAGCTAGATAAAAAAGGGGGGAAATTAGGGGGTTTTTAATAGGTAAATGTTATCTGGATCAGGTGTACGATGTACTTTTCTTCTGCAATAAACCAAGGCCCATATTAGAGGCAGTATTAAAGGTGCCGGGATGTCCTCATAAGACCGTCAACGCTTAGTTCGAATGGGTTATGCTCCACGCGTGGCGAGGACTAATCCACGGTCTTTAATAGTTGTAGATCCCCCTCATTCAATAACATACATCTTATCTAGGTTGGCAACACCTCACATAAACACATCGCGATCACTCCCCACAGCACGTAGGGACAGGGGGGGAAGGCAGGGAAAAACCAGTCGTTAAGATAACCACCGCAGTCGACCGCACAGCGAGTTCAAGTGAGCACGGAAACTGCGAATAGCTGTAGTACGGAAGACAATCAGATAAGTAGTTAGCCTAAAATTTTATAGTTTAACCATAGTTTACAACCATATAATCTCTCTAAAGTACAATCTCCGGATAGCCATCACCATTTAGCATTTCACCTAACATATATACTGCATTTAGCATACACTGACAGTTGCAGTACCAATACTGCAACTAAATAATTGTACATATTGTAAATATTTTCACCTGTATTTCAAACATAGATTTTATAGCCTAAGTGTATTGGATCTGATGATGATCGCTTGACGATCGAAACTGGTCATCCTAGTGTTTTATTAATCTCATGTAATTTATTTCAGGATTAGGGCATAACCCATCTCTTTTGGGTACATTCGTGTTGACCGACTGAAAAGCACTAAACTCTTGTTTACTAAGGCAACACTGAAAATATGGCTTCAAACACCACAATGTTCACGGCTAGTCAGGCAAATCGTGAAGCCAAGAAATTCAAATCACTCAGGCTTAAACTCATGAATTTAGACAAGTCAATTTGGTTCAACAAAAAATGTATAGAACTAAACCTCACCCCTAAATACGTACCAATTAAAACCGTACCGAACACACCAGCCTCGATCATTTCAACTAAACAAGCCAAAGCGCTTTGGATAAAAAACGAATTAAGATTTGCATACATAAGAAAGCAAAAAATTAACCAACAATTATACGACATTCAATTGCAACTAAGTAATTTCTGGCACGCAGCCCAATGGGACAGCTTCACCGAACACCTACATGACACCATCAAAATCAGAGCAACGAGGAAGCATGAAACACTAGAAAATAAATTAAGAAAACTAGGAGAAACACAGAACCATCAATCTAACGAACAACACACGAATAACAATGAATTCAATTTCCACAGCAGAGTAAACAACAGAACGAACGTAACCTTTTCTCAAGGTGAAATGAATATGTTAGACAAAGGTTTGAAATACAACTGCACAGACGCACACACCAACCACAATATAAAACAGTTAATCACAGATATTGAGTTAGCCAGTCACAAGCTCCCAGCAGAAGACAGGGAATTAACCAAAAATCTCGCCACCAACGAAGCCAAAAAAATCCTCAAACGAGAGGGCGATAGCAATAACATTCAAAACAACAAACAAATCAAAGAAATAAAGTCGTTGAAACAAAAAATAAAAGAACATGACTTAATCATCACAAAAGCAGATAAGGGAAACACTACAGTAATTTTGAACAAAACAGAATACATTGAAAAAACAGTCGAATTCCTAAACAACAACGAAATCAAGGAATTAACAAAAGACCCCACCAACAAATTCCAAAAACAAATAAAAAGTGCGCTAAAAGAAACAGAATACATACTGACCAAAGCTGAAAAATCAAAACTAATAAACATGAACCCGAAAATACCGTCATTGAGGGGACAACCAAAAATACACAAAAAGGAATGCCCAATGAGACCAATAGTCAATTGTAGGAATGCCCCTAATTACAAAATCAGCAAAGAGTTACTAAAAATCTTAAAATGCCGTCTTTCCAACGACAAAAACAACTCTGTAAAGAACACAACAGAACTAGTAACAGCATTGAACACCCTACAAATGAAACCTAGCTTCAGGCTAGTATCCTTCGACGTAACTAACATGTACACCAATATTCCGATTATTGAAGCAATCAACACTATCGAAAACAACTTAAAATCCAACAATTCGGTAAAAGAAATTGAAGAGATTGTGAGATTACTGAGGGTCGTTCTTACCCAAAACGTGTTTCAATTCGACAATAAAATATACACACAGAGAGAAGGCCTAGCAATGGGATCGCCACTAAGTGGGTTAATCGCTGACATCTTCATCAATGCACTAGAAAATGCGTTCTTAGAAAAGACTTCAACAAAGGGAATAGTAATATGGAAAAGATACGTAGATGATGTAATCTGCATCTACGATACTGAACTAACAAGCGAAGAAACAATTCTCCAATCCATTAATAGCCTTCACCATTCTATCAAATTCACTAAGGAATCCGAAATAGACCGGAAAATAAATTATCTCGATATAACTATTGAACGTAAAGACAACGACCTTTCATATTCCATATTCCGGAAAGCAACACAAACCTCGCATGCAATCGACGATCAGTCTAATCACCCCAGTACGCACAAACTAGCGGGTTTCAATTCAATGGTGCATAGGGCTTTAAACATACCCATGTCAAAAGACAACTATAATAAGGAAATAAGAACGATTATGCAAATAGCAAAGGAAAACAACTTCTCGCCAAGCAAAATAAATCAAATTATAGCCAAACATAAAAATAAAGATAAAACGATTCCCAAACCGGACAGTAATGAGAAAAAAATTTGCGCGTTTCAACTATGTGAATGCGAACACATATAAAATCACTAACCTATTCAAAAAGCAAGGCATAAAGATAGCTTTCACGACGAAAAACACAACCGCTAGGCACCTCCTAAATAGTAATCTAAATAAACGTGACCCG
The DNA here is from genome assembly GCA_946902985.2 of Meconema thalassinum. Taxonomy (NCBI): domain Eukaryota; kingdom Metazoa; phylum Arthropoda; class Insecta; order Orthoptera; family Tettigoniidae; genus Meconema; species Meconema thalassinum. Next base: position 51,289 of record CAMPQE020000070.1, read on the forward strand.
TATTCAAGGTCAGGGGTATATTCTATAACGTGCCAAGACACCGATTGTCAAGCTAATTACATCGGGCAGAGTGGAAGGCGAGTAGACACACGTTATAATGAACATAGAAATGCAATAAGATACGGAACACATTCAGCCGTGTGCGAACATATGTGTGACGCAGGGCATAGCTTTACCAACATAGAGTCGGACCTTAAAATAATCCATCACGAATCGAAAGGCAGAGCTCTTGACATAAAGGAAGCAATCGAGATACACCTAGCCAAACGAAACAATCCCAACAATCTAAATGAACACACGTTCATGGAGAGCTCACCCCTCTTCACGCTACTAAAAAACACACCCTGTCGGAAACAAAACACAATTTAGCGACACAGCCAAGCTAGATAAAAAAGGGGGGAAATTAGGGGGTTTTTAATAGGTAAATGTTATCTGGATCAGGTGTACGATGTACTTTTCTTCTGCAATAAACCAAGGCCCATATTAGAGGCAGTATTAAAGGTGCCGGGACGTCCTCATAAGACCGTCAACGCTTAGTTCGAATGGGTTATGCTCAACGCGTGGCGAGGACTAATCCACGGTCTTTAATAGTTGTAGATCCACCTCATTCAATAACATACATCTTATCTAGGTTGGCAACACCTCACATAAACACATCGCGATCACTCCCCACAGCACGTAGGGACAGGGGGGGAAGGCAGGGAAAAACCAGTCGTTAAGATAACCACCGCAGTCGACCGCACAGCGAGTTCAAGTGAGCACGGAAACTGCGAATAGCTGTAGTACGGAAGACAATCAGATAAGTAGTTAGCCTAAAATTTTATAGTTTAACCATAGTTTACAACCATATAATCTCTCTAAAGTACAATCTCCGGATAGCCATCACCATTTAGCATTTCACCTAACATATATACTGCATTTAGCATACACTGACAGTTGCAGTACCAATACTGCAACTAAATAATTGTACATATTGTAAATATTTTCACCTGTATTTCAAACATAGATTTTATAGCCTAAGTGTATTGGATCTGATGATGATCGCTTGACGATCGAAACTGGTCATCCTAGTGTTTTATTAATCTCATGTAATTTATTTCAGGATTAGGGCATAACCCATCTCTTTTGGGTACATTCGTGTTGACCGACTGAAAAGCACTAAACTCTTGTTATATTCCAATATAATTAGAAATGCTAGTATTAAATAAATTTCGTCATTATTCTAGATAGGTCTATATAGTTTAATCATTGGCATGAATCTTAAATATAAAGAAAAGTATGCTCTTTAGATCGTCACGAAACCATTTGTCCTTATTGTTAATATTATTATTTATTGTGGAGTAAACATAGACTATTATTGTGGTATGAAAATATTATTATACTTTCACGAATAGTACAAATATTCATGCTTTTGTATGGGGAAGTACAAATTTGAATGATAGAATAGAATAATTTTCCCTACCAATATCCATTATTAACATCATCTCCGTAGATCATGCGAATAAATCGTAGTTGGAAACTCACAAGAAAAGTAGTGTGAATGCAACAAAATAATTCAAAAAGAATAAAAATTTTGGCCCTAGAGCGTCTCGAACCCGAGATCCCTTGGACACTAAGTTACAGCTATAGCACTCGTACACTTTTCACTTCGTAGCCTAGCTCATAGTTACGTAACTTCATGCGTATAGCTAAATGTCGAATTATTTCAGTTAAATCGTAAATACTGACAGGAATGCGATCAATCAGTCAGTGCCTCTTTATGTATTCAACGCAACGCATCTTAATGACTGATTTGTATTAATAATGCCAATAAACTGCAAATATTACTCTAAATCCACAACTTTCCTCCATGTTTGATTTCTTGCAGCTGAGCCAATAGGGACACGGAATGCTGCTGCGAATAACGTTATTCGAGCCTATACCGGAATTGTGCCTGTATACAAGCTTTAACGTTACAATCTGTACCATTTGTACTCTGATGGCCAATGATTGCGGTACAACACATGTGATATGTCCATAAGCAGCGGGTACTGATCAGCACAGTATCGAAGCACCTAAGGTTGGATGTTATACAGTAGCCATCGTATATTCTACGTACTATTTTAGCCTACTTTAAACATTTTGTAAAAATGAGGAAAAAGTAGAATTATGACATCGATCCAGGCAAATGTCTGTCTGTCCCTCCTAGACGGCTGCAGTTATTGAAACCAAATTTGGTATAAGTAAAGATCTATATCTGAATATCTCACGGGCATATTTGAAAATTACTTCAGTGCTAGTAATTGCGCAGAAAAATCACATTTTCACTTTTGAGCTCTATGTTGGATTTATCAGACGTTATGCATGCGAACTCTTCCAAAATTTGTGAACATGGAGATAATAACATTCCAAATATTTATTTTAAGAAGCGCATATATGACAGTGTTGCTAACATGATTTTATGTCTACGGATAAGTCCAATGTTTAAGTGTATCTAACTTCTATACTATCAATTGGATTTTAACCAAATTTCGTATGTGTCTTTGTGTACTATAACAGATATGACTATGCTTATACTTCAGAGCCAGCAGGGCTGCCAACTGCTAACAAATGCTGATTCTCTTTTTTTATCCTAATACCAATATATCAGAAAGTATGCTAGCCAACAGCTCTGAATGTTGCACACGTATGGTACCTAAAATTTCAGATTAACTTCGAGTAACTAATGTACGTCAGTGCAGCCAACATAATTCTAAGCCTGCTGAAAATGCATGTATCTTCTATACCAACAAATGGATGTTATCCTAAATTGGCACTTTAAAATATAGTATTATTTCAGATTAAGTCGCCTCCGTAGCGTAGCGGTCAGCACGGTTAGCTGTCACCCCAGAGGTCCTGGGTTCGATTCCCGGCTCTGCCACGAAATTTGAAAAGTGGTATGAGGAATGGAACGGGGTCTACTCTGCCTCGGGTGTTCCAAATGAGTAGAGGCGGTTTGATTCCCACCTCAGCCATCCTCGAAGTGGTTTTCCGCGGTTTCCCACTTCGTCTTCAGGCTAATGCCGGGATGGTACCTTCTTCAAGGCCACGGCCGCCTCCTTCCCTCTTCCTTGCCTATCCATCCTGACCATCCATTACCTTCCCTCATGAGGCCCCTGTTCGCTTTGCAGGTGAGGCCGCCTGGGTGAGGTGCCAATCACACCTCACCAGTTGTATCCACTCCGATTAGATGTTCCCAGCTCTAGGACACTGCCCGTAGAGGCGGTAGTGGTGAGTTCCCTCACTGAGTCCGTGGGTTCCACCAACCTGGAGGGTAAACGACTAAGAGAAGAGAAGAGATTATTTCAGATTAATTCTGATCACAAGTGCATGACCTTGTTGCCAATATGATTTTATACGCACTGATAGATCCAATATTGCACAACATGCAACGTCCATACTATCCATTGGATTTCAACCAAATGTTGTATGTGCATTCTGTACCTTAGGAGATGGAACTAAGGATATATTCACAGTCACATAGGCTGCCAACTGTAGTGCTGTATTAGATTACTTCAGATATATTCCAATATAATTAGAAATGCTAGTATTAACAAATAAATTTCGTCATTATTCTAGATAGGTCTATATAGTTTAATCATTGGCATGAATCTTAAATATAAAGAAAAGTATGCTCTTTAGATCGTCACGAAACCATTTCTCCATATTGTTAATATTATTATTTATTGTGGAGTAAACATAGACTATTAATGTGGTATGAAAATATTATTATACTTTCACGAATAGTACAAATATTCATGCTTTTGTATGGGGAAGTACAAATTTGAATGATAGAATAGAATAATTTTCCCTACCAATATCCATTATTAACATCATCTCCGTAGATCATGCGAATAAATCGTAGTTGGAAACTCACAAGAAAAGTAGTGTGAATGCAACAAAATAATTCAAAAAGAATAAAAAAATTGGCCCTAGAGCGTCTCGAACCCGAGATCCCTTGGACACTAAGTCACATCTATAGCACTCGTACACTTTTCACTTCGTAGCGTAGCTCATAGTTACGTAACTTCATGTGTATAGCTAAATGTCGAATTATTTCAACTGACAGGAATGCGTTCAATCAGTCAGTGCCTCGTTATGCATTCAACGCAACGCATCGTAATGACTGATTTGGATTAATAATGCCAATAAACTGCAAATATTACTCTAAATCCACAACTTTCCTCCATGTTTGATTTCTTGCAGCTGAGCCAATCGGGCCACGGAATGCTGCTGCGAATAACGTTATTCGAGCCGATACCGGAATTGTGCCTGTATACAAGCTTTAACGTTACAATCTGTACCGTTTGTACTCTGATGGCCAATGATTGCGGTACAACACATGTGATATGTCCATAAGCAGAGGGTACTGATCAGCACAGTATCGAAGCACCTAAGGTTGGATGTTATACAGTAGCCATCGTATATTCTACGTACTGTTTTAGCCTACTTTAAACATTTTGTAAAAATGAGGAAAAAGTAGAATTATGACATCAATCCAGGCAAATGTCTGTCTGTCCCTCCTAGACGGCTGCAGTTATTGAAACCAAATTTGGTATAAGTAAAGATCTATATCTGAAAATCTCACGGACATATTTGAAAATTACTTCAGTGCTAGTAATTGCGCAGAAAAATCACATTTTCACTTTTGAGCTCTATGTTGGATTTATCAGACGTTATGCATGCGAACTCTTCCAAAATTAGTGAACATAGAGATAATAACATGCCAAATATATATTTTAAGAAGCGCATATATGACAGTGTTGCTAACATGATTTTATGTCTACGGATAAGTCCAATGTGTAAGTGTATCTAACTTCTATACTATCAATTGGATTTTAACCAAATTTCGTATGTGTTTTTGTGTACTATAACAGATATGACTATGCTTATACTTCAGAGCCAGCAGGGCTGCCAACTGCTAACGAATGCTCATTCTCTTTTTTATCCTAATACCAATATATCAGAAAGTATGCTGGCCAACAGCTCTGAATGTTGCACACGTATGGTACCTAAAATTTCAGATTAACTTCGAGTAACTAATGTACGTCAGTGCTGCCAACATAATTTTAAGCCTGCTGAAAATGCATGTAAAATCTATACCAACAAATGGATGTTATCCTAAATTGGCACTTTAAAATATAGTATTATTTCAGATTAAGTCGCCTCCGTAGCGTAGCGGTCAGCACGGTTAGCTGCCATCCCGGAGGTCCTGGGTTCGATTCCCGGCTCTGCCACGAAATTTGAAAAGTGGTATGAGGAATGGAACGGGGTCTACTCAGCCTCGGGTGTTCCAAATGAGTAGAGGGGGTTCGATTCCCACCTCAGCCATCCTCGAAGTGGTTTTCCGCGGTTTCCCACTTCGTCTTCAGGCTAATGCCGGGATGGTACTGCCCCCGTAATTGAATTATGTAGAGACCACGGTGGCTATATTTGAAATTATGATTAGAGTTATGGCTGTCATAGTTATGACGTGGGTAGTCATGACGTAAGCACGGATGACGTAAATGTTATGCCAGCAAGCTACTTGAGCTGAGATTCTCAGTGACGTCAGCATTTTAGTCCAGAATGTTCCAAGATGTACGACGCAGTCGCAGGAAACGAGGAATTCTGCTGAGGAAGAAACTATGCTATTGGAGGAGAGGCATGAACCAATGAACGATAGTTTAAAGGAAGACGGAGATTGCTGAAACTATGGTATTTTTATGACTTTTTGAATGCAGAATTGTGGAAATACATTTGCAGTAAAAGCATTGATTTGGAATTTTGATGAAATTTATTTTCAGTTTTTGAATTTTGAAAATCCGTCATGTATTAACGAAGTTGGAAGTTCTAGCGATGACGTAGTATCACGCTTTGGAAGGGATGGTAACGCCCCTCGAGAAGGTAATAAAAGGGCTTGCGCAGAAGAGAGGAACCTCTCCTCTTCTCTTCTCTTCTCTTTCGTTCGCTGATCATTCTGAGATCTAATGCTCAGATCATCGAAGTATTTGTGAAAGTCATATTTCTTATACATTCAATATAGTGAGACATCTAAGTGAACTGCAAGTGAAAAGAATCGTTTTTATAACGCGTGGCGAGGCCACTTTGTTAACGAGATACAGGTCAAACTAGGTGAAGTTGGAACGGACCTTAGAAAGCTTATAAAAGTTTAGCTTCAAACAGTTAGCGGTCTACGATAACATAATTGTATTGTGCAGTACTACATGCAATTATAGAGAAAAGCTGAACAATTTCGACCGAGTACTTCAAAAGATATTCACTGTTTTATACGACTGGCAAAAGTGATTATCTCGCCACTAGAGAAACACTTTTGTATAAGCCAGAATCAAAGCAAGGCTGACGCTGCGAGTGGAGTAGAAATACTTCCGATTGCTTGCTTACAGAACGATACAGTATAATGGAGCATTTGAATACGGCAGTTTGTTCTTCTGACACTACAACTGAAGTGCAGATGGAAGGCTAAGAAGGCTTATTGCAATTGGGACATACTTCAATGGAGTAAGATAGCGAGATGGAACTTCGCTAATTGCTATTCCACACAAGCGAACATGCGGTGAATACCATCTACACCCATGTTTCGTAAGTAAAGGCTGAATACCATCGAACAGCCATAGAAACAATTTCATACTCTGAATATGAATAATTTCTTCGGAAATTTCTACAAAACGTCATGATGACTGTCTACTGGAACTTCAGGGAATTTTTCAAGAGAGGTCAGGGTAGTCCCGACTCACAAAGAAGATTATTGCCGGAAGGATGTCTATTCGTCTTCGAGGAGCAGAGCGATTCACGGAAAAGGAAGCAGTTCGATTCTCCGAGGGTGCTATTTCCTATTTCGAGGATGGAGCTCAGCTGTAACGTGGTGAAATGGATCCATCAGCAGTCTTCTTTGGGGAATTTTCCTCTGGAACGTCAATCGGCAGATAAGGTAGTCGTGAACGTTTATTGTATTTGAGTAACCTAGTAATGTTTGAGCAACCATTTTCCCATATTTTTATCCTCATGTATTTTGCCTTATTTTCTTGTTGAGATTCTTATTCTCAGTACACCTTGTTGAATTTTGCATTTTTTCGACGATTTATTAAGACATTGTTATGTCATGGGCATAGTTAACGATTTTGAATCAGTTGAGACTGATATTTAGATATTTCAGTAATTAATATTTTTGTAGTCACGAGTTGACTGTAAGTTAATGATTTTCATGGCAGATTTAAATTCAGACAGCGTGTCACTTTATTAAAGTAATTCAACCCCAGTTTAATTACTTTGAACAATTTTCTGTCATCATCAAGAAGGAAGAACATTTAAATGATTTTAGAGCGTTAAAATCTCTTACGTTATCGACGATCTTGGAAATACTAGTCGTTATTTGTATTGATTGCAACACAGACATTTATCGTCAGTTATGAATGAACATTGCATTATAGACAATTTTGTGAAAGAGTAATGTTAATAATGAATTATTGAATGCATTAAAGTCAAGTACTTTTGTTAGGAGTTTTTCTCAATTAGAGAATTATATAACGATGTTTGCATTCCCCAGTCTAATTGGATTCTATTCGACTACTTTGCATTTTAGTCGCACTTTATTTGAAGATAGTATTTTCATACTTCAATTTCTTTTAAGATGTTAGTCTTAAATTTTGATAGACCAGATAGGCGTATATAAGCGTATTCACTATTAAATTTGTTTGTGATTGGCAAGTTTTGACTTCATTTCAGTTCATGAATGAAATCTACGAAGGTTAAATAGAAAAACAGTTTTGAAACAAATTATGATTATAAAATTTTTAAGTGGAACTATGAATGTATAATCGCTAGTGCAGCGCGTGTTGAAAGTCGCTGAAGTATAATGCCCTTGAATATGAAGGAAGTTCCCACAGGAATAAATGTTAAAGAATTATTTGTGGAAGTTTTGTAAGTGATGTGAAAGTTGTAAATGCCATATAGATTAATATATGATGATTTTGGGCATATTTTTAATGCAGATTGTGCATTAACTTGTTAGCGAAGGATTTTCCGCTGGAGTAAGATTGTTATAGTTCGTTGAAAATTAATCAAGTGATTTACTGTTATAATTAACACGAGTTTTGAAAGAATTTGAGACAAGATGATGAATGAAGGTTGCCGTCACAAATCATTATTAAAAACTTTATTAAATCAGATTGTGACATTAACATGTATAACTAACCTTCATTGGTCGATTATATTAAACAGGATTATAAAATTATCAACCGAATGAACATGTGGCTAATGTATTTATTAAATTAATAATTTAAACAATTTAAATGTTAATATTGTAAATAATTGTTGTAAATATTTTTGAAAATATTATGAAACGAGAGTAATGTTAAAGGCGTGCTTATAATATTTTTATTGTCTTTGACAAATATTATAAACAATTTCTAATTGTTATAAATAATTTATGTGATTTTGTTATAAACATTTAAGAGCTATTTAAACATTGGGATTGAAGTTAACAAGTTTAAGAAATTTATGTAATGATCCATTAGGATGTGATCAAAGTACTTGAAAGATTTGCGTAAATATAATGTGAGTTGTCTTGTAAGACATTTAAAAGCTTGAGAGTGCAGGCTGGATTCTTACGTAACATAGCGTGTGAGAAGGGAGTGCATTTGACCAGTATGCGTCAGGCTGGAAGGTAGCCCGCAGCTGTGTCAACATATGGTTTTCAGAGAGTGAGGTCGTACACTCCGGCCTTGCGACTATAAATATCATTCTCTTGTTTATTAAAAGGAAACAAATGCTCTATATATGTCACACCCTGACGTCCTTTTCCAATCCAATAGTGTTATGAATATTACGGTATTTGGAGCTCTTGGGAGCTAAAATGTTTTATATATCATGTTGTATAATAATTTTGCAAGTCCTACTGGAGGACGTAGTCAGATTGACTTGGGCTACTGATAGCCACGTATATTTTGTTGTGTTAGGAAAATCAGACCCTTTATTAGAAATAAAGCTTTTGTACAGTTCAAAGTTCTCGTCTTCGTTTCTGGTTCATTTTTAAATGTCATGGCGGAGATTATTGTGTGAACAGACTTTTAGTGATCCTGTTGTCAACTCAAACCCCGAGATAATTAAGAGGTAAGCAACGGTAAGTATACACCCCCGTCTATTTTAGTGTGTTCCACAATGATTTCCTGTGAATTTCTGTGCTCTTATCTCGATAGTGTCTGTCAGTGCCATTTTCATTGATGTAACTGTGCCGGTGCGATTGATAATTGGCAATCCGATTGAGGGGGCGGATATCTGACAGCGTGGGGCTGAGTCAACAGTAAGATTGACCCTAATATGTGGGACGAATTCGACAAAAAACTGGATCACCAGGTTGAACACTAGAAAGATTGACGAACCTAAAACGTGAGGTTCGATTAGACTCAAATAAAGAGGTTGATTCTTTGTTAGATGTCTAGGCCAATTGTAGTATTTAAGAGTGTGATTATATAGGAATTAAATGTTGTATTGTATTAGGAAAATTACACTCAGAAAAGATCAGATCTTATACAACTTGAGAAAGGTTAAATGGGCAGGAAACTTAGAAAAATCGCCTATAATCTGGAATCTTATTTTATTTGACCGGCTTATGACATTTTAGTCATATTAAAGATAAAATTAATTATTTGAATTGTAAATGTAAATTATTTGTGTTAGGATATTTTAAAATGAGCCAGAGAAATTTGAACATGTGCTTGAGTTTGTTTCAACATGAAGTATCTTCGAATATTAATTATAAGGTAGTTATAAGTTAGATTTAAGACAGAAAATTGATCAAAATTTATATATGGTGAAAAGTGTTGCTCAAATGTTGTTATTTTGCTCTTTTGATGTATGTCCCTACAGCAATCCATTTTGAATAATAATATTGTAATGGCAGATGAAAGTTTGAAGAAAATGTTAGAGGAGATGTCTGCTAACATGAAGCAGATGATGGAGGAAAATGCTAGTAATTTGAATGCAAGGATGAAGGAGAATAATAGTAATTTGTCTGCTAATTTAAATGCAAGAATGGAAGAGAATGTTAGTAATTTGTCTGCTAATTTAAATGTAAGGATGGAGGAGAATGCTAGTAATATGTCTGCTAATTTGAATAGTAGTATGAAGGAGATGGAAGCTAGGAATACTAGTCGAATGGAGGAGAATATGAAGGTTCTTCATACTAGTGCTGCCAATTTGGAGGATAATATGTCGCGTTTACAGATTAATACCCTAGGAATTGAAAATACTGTAAGTGACATCCGCACAAATGTGTCTGATGTTAAAAATGATGTATCTAAGGTACAGAGGGACCTTACAATGTTAAATCTAGATGTAGCTAATGTCCGAGGGGATATTGCTTGTGCTAGAGCCGAAGTAGTTGTTGTCAAAAACGATGTAGCGACTGTCCAAGACAAGGTCGAGGAAGTCCAGAAAGAAATTCAAAAAGCTAGAACAGATGTATCCAATGTTCAGGTAGACATTAACAACATTCATGCGGATATAACTGAGGTGCAAAGTGATGTAACTAAGATTCAGGTAGAGGTCAACACAGTTTTCGTAGATATCACTAAAGTCCAAACTGATGTCAATAAAGTCAGGGAGGAAATCGAAAACTCAAAAACTCTTTGTACGCGTAATATAACTGCATTAACGACTAGGTTAGTCGACGAATCGGTTAGAACAACAACGTCTTTAGCAGAGTTGAAGTATGACGTAGAGGTCATGAGAACACAGGTATTAGACCACAATAGAGTATTAAAAGAGGATATCGAAGTAGACATAGCCGAGATGTTAACAGCAAACGTAGCGGTATGGAAAGACGAGTGGAATAAGTCAAGTGGGGAACATGTAACCCAAATTCAGGAAAGGATTGAAAGAAAACTTGCCAGTACGCAGATAGAAATTAATAATGAGGTAGTACAGATTAGAAAAGATTTAAGCGTCAGGATAAATTCGCTATCCGAAAAACAAGTTGACGATAGAACACAACTAGATCAGGATATGCAAACTTTAAAATCTACATTAGAGGATCAAATTCATAAAGTTGTCTCTGACGTAAATGAAACGACGAGTAAACTGAAAAATTTGAAGTTAGGAGAGGCTAGTTTAATGGAGAACTACAAGGAAGAGATAGTCAAGAAAGTCTTAACAGAAATCACCGACAAGGATACAGAAGGCTTAGCTTGCGAATTGAACAGGAAGCATACCAGAAGATGTCACCTAGATCCAGAAGAAAGAGACGTGACTCCTGAAGAACGTGTATCCAGATTCAGAGAGGAGGATGACGAGAGGAACATGGAATCTGAGTGGAATTATCGAGATAGTGGGAAAAACTATCCGGATTCATATCCAAGGAACGTGACGGTCATTAGGAATTTCGAGGACAAACCACCAAAATTCAGTAACACTGATAGTTTGACACCTATAGAGTATGTAAGGAATCTCAAAGATTATTTCATCGAAGCTCACATTCCCAGAGAGAGAGAGATGAAGATTGTAGAGAGATATCTGATTGGAGGACCCCTTGAATGGTTTAGAGCTTTTAGATATACATTCAGCAACTTTGACGAGTTTGCAGAGGCATTAATCAAACGATTTTGGTCCATAGAAGCGCAGAATTCGTTAAGAGCAGAGGTATATTCAAGAAAATACTCAGGTACTCTTCCAACGAGGTACGCTGATTTCTTTACGAGTCAGTTGTCCCGCTTGAAATTTTTGCAACCACCATTGTCCACGGAGCAACTCATAGATGCGATTTCTCGTATGCTGCCAATTGAGGTGAGGAGACTTATAATTTCGTCCAACATCAGGGATTTATCCAGCATGGATGAACTACTAAGAAGGTTAGACTACACAAGTCCAATGCCTAACGTAGTCCAGAAAGGTCAAAGGCAAGAGTATAAGGAAATCAATACGGTATACATGGACCAAGTCCAACAAACTGACAAGCCAAAGGAGGAGAAAACTGACAATGTAGGTCCTCACAGGAATAATCAGTTTAGAAATTACAGATCACAAGGTTACCGACCATATCAACAGAGAAGAGGTTGGAACTACAACCGAGGAAACTATAATGGAAGAGGCAGATATTATAACAATAATGGGTATAATCGTAACTATAATAGGAATAACCAAAACCAAAATAGAAACCAGAATACTCAAAGTCAGGTTATGACACCTGATCAATATCAGCAAAGAGAAAAGGAAAGCCAGCAATACTTAAAAGAATTAAGGGATAAAGAAGCTGACAATCAAAGGAAAAGGCAGGATGTTGTAATCGATCCTGGACCTTCTACGAGCCAGCAGAACTTAGAAAATAGAAACACTGGTCAGAAGAGGAATTAGAGAGGAAAGAATACATTAGCCACACACAAACCAGAGTAGAAGAGGTAATGATTAAGGAACATAGAGGAAATATCATACTAGAGTAAGCCAGTAATAATTCAATTTCGTGTTCAAGAGAGTTGAGATACTTGTAACATTGAGTTTAAAAACAATTTGCAACTGTTTTTAAAACGTGGTGGGAGGAGAATGCCCCCGTAATTGAATTATGTAGAGACCACGGTGGCTATATTTGAAATTATGATTAGAGTTATGGCTGTCATAGTTATGACGTGGGTAGTCATGACGTAAGCACGGATGACGTAAATGTTATGCCAGCAAGCTACTTGAGCTGAGATTCTCAGTGACGTCAGCATTTTAGTCCAGAATGTTCCAAGATGTACGACGCAGTCGCAGGAAACGAGGAATTCTGCTGAGGAAGAAACTATGCTATTGGAGGAGAGGCATGAACCAATGAACGATAGTTTAAAGGAAGACGGAGATTGCTGAAACTATGGTATTTTTATGACTTTTTGAATGCAGAATTGTGGAAATACATTTGCAGTAAAAGCATTGATTTGGAATTTTGATGAAATTTATTTTCAGTTTTTGAATTTTGAAAATCCGTCATGTATTAACGAAGTTGGAAGTTCTAGCGATGACGTAGTATCACGCTTTGGAAGGGATGGTAACGCCCCTCGAGAAGGTAATAAAAGGGCTTGCGCAGAAGAGAGGAACCTCTCCTCTTCTCTTCTCTTCTCTTTCGTTCGCTGATCATTCTGAGATCTAATGCTCAGATCATCGAAGTATTTGTGAAAGTCATATTTCTTATACATTCAATATAGTGAGACATCTAAGTGAACAGCAAGTGAAAAGAATCGTTTTTATAACGCGTGGCGAGGCCACTTTGTTAACGAGATACAGGTCAAACTAGGTGAAGTTGGAACGGACCTTAGAAAGCTTATAAAAGTTTAGCTTCAAACAGTTAGCGGTCTACGATAACATAATTGTATTGTGCAGTACTACATGCAATTATAGAGAAAAGCTGAACAATTTCGACCGAGTACTTCAAAAGATATTCACTGTTTTATACGACTGGCAAAAGTGATTATCTCGCCACTAGAGAAACACTTTTGTATAAGCCAGAATCAAAGCAAGGCTGACGCTGCGAGTGGAGTAGAAATACTTCAGATTGCTTGCTTACAGAACGATACAGTATAATGGAGCATTTGAATACGGCAGTTTGTTCTTCTGACACTACAACTGAAGTGCAGATGGAAGGCTAAGAAGGCTTATTGCAATTGGGACATACTTCAATGGAGTAAGATAGCGAGATGGAACTTCGCTAATTGCTATTCCACACAAGCGAACATGCGGTGAATACCATCTACACCCATGTTTCGTAAGTAAAGGCTGAATACCATCGAACAGCCATAGAAACAATTTCATACTCTGAATATGAATAATTTCTTCGGAAATTTCTACAAAACGTCATGATGACTGTCTACTGGAACTTCAGGGAATTTTTCAAGAGAGGTCAGGGTAGTCCCGACTCACAAAGAAGATTATTGCCGGAAGGATGTCTATTCGTCTTCGAGGAGCAGAGCGATTCACGGAAAAGGAAGCAGTTCGATTCTCCGAGGGTGCTATTTCCTATTTCGAGGATGGAGCTCAGCTGTAACGTGGTGAAATGGATCCATCAGCAGTCTTCTTTGGGGAATTTTCCTCTGGAACGTCAATCGGCAGATAAGGTAGTCGTGAACGTTTATTGTATTTGAGTAACCTAGTAATGTTTGAGCAACCATTTTCCCATATTTTTATCCTCATGTATTTTGCCTTATTTTCTTGTTGAGATTCTTATTCTCAGTACACCTTGTTGAATTTTGCATTTTTTCGACGATTTATTAAGACATTGTTATGTCATGGGCATAGTTAACGATTTTGAATCAGTTGAGACTGATATTTAGATATTTCAGTAATTAATATTTTTGTAGTCACGAGTTGACTGTAAGTTAATGATTTTCATGGCAGATTTAAATTCAGACAGCGTGTCACTTTATTAAAGTAATTCAACCCCAGTTTAATTACTTTGAACAATTTTCTGTCATCATCAAGAAGGAAGAACATTTAAATGATTTTAGAGCGTTAAAATCTCTTACGTTATCGACGATCTTGGAAATACTAGTCGTTATTTGTATTGATTGCAACACAGACATTTATCGTCAGTTATGAATGAACATTGCATTATAGACAATTTTGTGAAAGAGTAATGTTAATAATGAATTATTGAATGCATTAAAGTCAAGTACTTTTGTTAGGAGTTTTTCTCAATTAGAGAATTATATAACGATGTTTGCATTCCCCAGTCTAATTGGATTCTATTCGACTACTTTGCATTTTAGTCGCACTTTATTTGAAGATAGTATTTTCATACTTCAATTTCTTTTAAGATGTTAGTCTTAAATTTTGATAGACCAGATAGGCGTATATAAGCGTATTCACTATTAAATTTGTTTGTGATTGGCAAGTTTTGACTTCATTTCAGTTCATGAATGAAATCTACGAAGGTTAAATAGAAAAACAGTTTTGAAACAAATTATGATTATAAAATTTTTAAGTGGAACTATGAATGTATAATCGCTAGTGCAGCGCGTGTTGAAAGTCGCTGAAGTATAATGCCCTTGAATATGAAGGAAGTTCCCACAGGAATAAATGTTAAAGAATTATTTGTGGAAGTTTTGTAAGTGATGTGAAAGTTGTAAATGCCATATAGATTAATATATGATGATTTTGGGCATATTTTTAATGCAGATTGTGCATTAACTTGTTAGCGAAGGATTTTCCGCTGGAGTAAGATTGTTATAGTTCGTTGAAAATTAATCAAGTGATTTACTGTTATAATTAACACGAGTTTTGAAAGAATTTGAGACAAGATGATGAATGAAGGTTGCCGTCACAAATCATTATTAAAAACTTTATTAAATCAGATTGTGACATTAACATGTATAACTAACCTTCATTGGTCGATTATATTAAACAGGATTATAAAATTATCAACCAAATGAACATGTGGCTAATGTATTTATTAAATTAATAATTTAAACAATTTAAATGTTAATATTGTAAATAATTGTTGTAAATATTTTTGAAAATATTATGAAACGAGAGTAATGTTAAAGGCGTGCTTATAATATTTTTATTGTCTTTGACAAATATTATAAACAATTTCTAATTGTTATAAATAATTTATGTGATTTTGTTATAAACATTTAAGAGCTATTTAAACATTGGGATTGAAGTTAACAAGTTTAAGAAATTTATGTAATGATCCATTAGGATGTGATCAAAGTACTTGAAAGATTTGCGTAAATATAATGTGAGTTGTCTTGTAAGACATTTAAAAGCTTGAGAGTGCAGGCTGGATTCTTACGTAACATAGCGTGTGAGAAGGGAGTGCATTTGACCAGTATGCGTCAGGCTGGAAGGTAGCCCGCAGCTGTGTCAACATATGGTTTTCAGAGAGTGAGGTCGTACACTCCGGCCTTGCGACTATAAATACCATTCTCTTGTTTATTAAAAGGAAACAAATGCTCTATATATGTCACACCCTGACGTCCTTTTCCAATCCAATAGTGTTATGAATATTACGGTATTTGGAGCTCTTGGGAGCTAAAATGTTTTATATATCATGTTGTATAATAATTTTGCAAGTCCTACTGGAGGACGTAGTCAGATTGACTTGGGCTACTGATAGCCACGTATATTTTGTTGTGTTAGGAAAATCAGACCCTTTATTAGAAATAAAGCTTTTGTACAGTTCAAAGTTCTCGTCTTCGTTTCTGGTTCATTTTTAAATGTCATGGCGGAGATTATTGTGTGAACAGACTTTTAGTGATCCTGTTGTCAACTCAAACCCCGAGATAATTAAGAGGTAAGCAACGGTAAGTATACACCCCCGTCTATTTTAGTGTGTTCCACAATGATTTCCTGTGAATTTCTGTGCTCTTATCTCGATAGTGTCTGTCAGTGCCATTTTCATTGATGTAACTGTGCCGGTGCGATTGATAATTGGCAATCCGATTGAGGGGGCGGATATCTGACAGCCTACTATCCAGATAAACGGGGACAGTACCTTCTTCAAGGCCACGGCCGCCTCCTTCCCTCGTCCTTGCCTATCCAACCTGACCATCCATTACCTTCCCTCATGAGGCCCCTGTTCGCTTTGCAGGTGAGGCCGCCTGGGCGAGGTGCCAATCACACCTCACCAGTTGTATCCACTCCGATTAGATGTTCCCAGCTCTAGGACACTGCCCGTAGAGGCGGTAGTGGTGAGTTCCCTCGCCGAGTCCGTGGGTTCCACCAACCTGGAGGGTAAACGACTAAGAGAAGAGAAGAGATTATTTCAGATTAATTCTGATCACACGTGCATGACCTTGTTGCCAATATGATTTTATACGCACTGATAGATCCAATATTTCACAACATGCAACGTCCATACTATCCATTGGATTTCAACCAAATGTTGTATGTGCATTCTGTACCTTAGGAGAAGGAACTAATGATATATTCACAGTCACATAGGCTGCCAACTGTAGTGCTGTATTAGAATACTTCAGGTATATTCCAATATAATTAGAAATGCTAGTATTAACAAATAAATTTCGTCATTATTCTAGATAGGTCTATATAGTTTAATCATTGGCATGAATCTTAAATATAAAGAAAAGTATGCTCTTTAGATCGTCACGAAACCATTTGTCCTTATTGTTAATATTATTATTTATTGTGGAGTAAACGTAGACTATTATTGTGGTATGAAAATATTATTATACTTTCACGAATAGTACAAATATTCATGGTTTTGTATGGGGAAGTACAAATTTGAATGATAGAATATAATAATTTTCCCTACCAATATCCATTATTAACATCATCTCCGTAGATCATGCGAATAAATCGTAGTTGGAAACTCACAAGAAAAGTAGTGTGAATGCAACAAAATAATTCAAAAAGAATAAAAATTTTGGCCCTAGAGCGTCTCGAACCCGAGATCCCTTGGACACTAAGTTACAGCTATAGCACTCGTACACTTTTCACTTCGTAGCGTAGCTCATAGTTACGTAACTTCATGCGTATAGCTAAATGTCGAATTATTTCAGTTAAATCGTAAATACTGACAGGAATGCGTTCAATCAGTCAGTGCCTCTTTATGTATTCAACGCAACGCATCTTAATGACTGATTTGTATTAATAATGCCAATAAACTGCAAATATTACTCTAAATCCACAACTTTCCTCCATGTTTGATTTCTTGCAGCTGAGCCAATAGGGACACGGAATGCTGCTGCGAATAACGTTATTCGAGCCTATACCGGAATTGTGCCTGTATACAAGCTTTAACGTTACAATCTGTACCATTTGTACTCTGATGGCCAATGATTGCGGTACAACACATGTGATATGTCCATAAGCAGAGGGTACTGATCAGCACAGTATCGAAGCACCTAAGGTTGGATGTTATACAGTAGCCATCGTATATTCTACGTACTATTTTAGCCTACTTTAAACATTTTGTAAAAATGAGGAAAAAAGTAGAATTATGACATCGATCCAGGCAAATGTCTGTCTGTCCCTCCTAGACGGCTGCAGTTATTGAAACCAAATTTGGTATAAGTAAAGATCTATATCTGATAATCTCACGGGCATATTTGAAAATTACTTCAGTGCTAGTAATTGCGCAGAAATATCACAATTCACTTTTGAGCTCTATGTTGGATTTATCAGACGTTATGCATGCGAACTCTTCCAAAATTAGTGAACATAGAGATAATAACATGCCAAATATATATTTTAAGAAGCGCATATATGACAGTGTTGCTAACATGATGTTATGTCTACGGATAAGTCCAATGTTTAAGTGTATCTAACTTCTATACTATCAATTGGATTTTAACCAAATTTCGTATGTGTTTTTGTGTACTATAACAGATATGACTATGCTTATACTTCAGAGCCAGCAGGGCTGCCAACTGCTAACAAATGCTCATTCTCTTTTTTTATCCTAATACCAATATATCAGAAAGTATGCTAGCCAACAGCTCTGAATGTTGCACACGTATGGTACCTAAAATTTCAGATTAACTTCGAGTAACTAATGTACGTCAGTGCAGCCAACATAATTCTAAGCCTGCTGAAAATGCATGTATCTTCTATACCAACAAATGGATGTTATCCTAAATTGGCACTTTAAAATATAGTATTATTTCAGATTAAGTCGCCTCCGTAGCGTAGCGGTCAGCACGGTTAGCTGTCACCCCAGAGGTCCTGGGTTCGATTCCCGGCTCTGCCACGAAATTTGAAAAGTGGTATGAGGAATGGAACGGGGTCTACTCTGCCTCGGGTGTTCCAAATGAGTAGAGGCGGTTTGATTCCCACCTCAGCCATCCTCGAAGTGGTTTTCCGCGGTTTCCCACTTCGTCTTCAGGCTAATGCCGGGATGGTACTGCCCCCGTAATTGAATTATGTAGAGACCACGGTGGCTATATTTGAAATTATAAGGAGAGTTATGGCTGTCATAGTTATGACGTGGGTAGTCATGACGTAAGCACGGATGACGCAAATGTTATGCCAGCAAGCTACTTGAGCCGAGATTCTCAGTGACGTCAGCATTTTAGTCCAGAATGTTCCAAGATGTACGACGCAGTCGCAGGAAACGAGGTATTCTGCTGAGGAAGAAACTATGCTATTGGAGGAGAGGCATGAACCAATCAACGATAGTTTAAAGGAAGACGGAGATTGCTGAAACTATGGTATTTTTATTACTTTTGGAATGCAGAATTGTGGAAATCCATTTGCAGTAGAAGCATTGATTTGGAATTTTGGTGAAATTTATTTTCAGTTTTTGAATTTTGAAAATCCGTCATGTATTAACGAAGTTGGAACTTTTAGCGATGACGCAGTATCACGCTTTGGAAGGGATGGAAACGCCCCTCGAGAAGTTAATAAAAGGGCTTGCGCAGAAGAGAGGAGCCTCTTTCGTTCTCTGATCATTCTGAGATCTCATTGTCAGATCATTGAAGTATATTGTGAAAGTTCTTTTCTTATACATTCATTATAGTGAGACGTCGAAGTGAACAGCAGTATAAAGAATAACGCGTGGCGAGGCCACTATATTAACGAGATCCAGGTCAAACTAGGTGAAGTTGAAACGGACCTTAGAAAGCTTCTACAAGTTTAGCTTCGAACAGTTAGCGGTCACCGATAAGCCAATTGTATTGTGCAGTGCTACATGCAGTTATAGAGAAAAGCTGAACAATTTCGACCGAGTAGTTTAAAAGATATTAGCAGTTTTATACGACTGGCAAAAGTGATTATCTCGCCACAAGAGAAGCACTTTTGTTTAGCCAGAATCAACGCAACGGCTGACGCTGCGAGTGGAGTAGAAAGACTTCAGATTGCTTGGTTACACAACGATACCAGTATAATGGAGCAATTGAATACGGCAGTTTGTTCTTCTAACACTACAATCGAAGAGCAGATGGAAGGCTAAAAGGGCTTATTGCAATTGGGACATACTTCAATGGAGTAAGATAGCGACATGGAACTTCGCTAATTGCTATTCCACACAAGCGAACATGCGGTGAATACCATGTTTCGTAATTAAAGGCTGAATACCATCGAACAGCCATAGAAACAATTTCATACTCTGAATATGAATAATTTCTTCGGAAATTTCTACAAAACTTCATGACGACTGTCTACTGGAACTTCAGGGAATTTTTCAAGAGAGGTCAGGGATATCCCGACTCACAAAGAAGATTATTGCCGGAAGGATGTCTATTCGTCTTCGAGGAGCAGAGCGATTCACGGAGAAGGAAGCAGTTCGATTCTCCGAGGGTGCTATTTCCTATTTCGAGGATGGAGCTCAACTTTAACGTGGTGAAATGGATCCATCAACAGTCTTCTTTGGGGAATTTTCCTCTGGAACGTCAATCGGCAGATAAGGTAGTCGTGAACGTTTATTGTATTTGAGTTTACTAATAATGTTTGAGCAACCATTTTTCCCATATTTTTATCCTCATGTATTTTGCCCTATTTTCTTGTTGAGATTCTTATTCTCAGTACACCTTGATGAGTTTTGCATTTTTCGACGATTTATTAAGACATTGTTATGTCATTGGCATAGTTAACGATTTTAAATCAGTTGAGACTGATATTTGGATGTTTCAGTAATTTATTTTTTTTGTAGTCACGATTTGACTGTAAGTTAATGATTTTTATGGCAGATTTAAATTCAGACAGCGTGTCACTTTATTAAAGTAATTCTACCCCAGTTTAATTACTTTGAACAATTTTCTGTCATCATCAAGAAGGAAGAACATTTAAATGATTTTAGAGCGTTAAAATCTCTTACGTTGTCGACGATCTTGGAAATACTAGTCGTTATTTGAATTGATTGCAACACAGACATTTATCGTCAGTTATGAATGAACATTGCATCATAGACACTTTTGTGAAAGAGTAATGTTAATAATGAATTATTGAATGCATTAAAGTCAAGTACTTTTGTTAGGAGTTTTTCTCAATTAGAGAATTATATAACGATGTTTGCATTCCCCAGTCTAAATGGATTCTATTCGACTACTTTGCATTTTAGTCGCACTTTATTTGAAGATAGTATTTTCATACTACAATTTTTTTTAAGATGTTAATCTTAAAGTTTGATAGACCAGACAGGCGTATATAAGCGTATTCACTATTAAATTTGTTTGTGATTGGCAAGTTTTGACTTCATTTCGGTTCATGAATGAAATCCACGAAGGTTATAGAAAAACAGTTTTGAAACAATTAATGATTATAAAAAATTTTAAGTGGAACTATGAATGTATAATCGCTAGTGCAGCGCGTGTTGAAAGTCGCTGAAATATAATGCCCTTGAATATGAAGGAAGTTCCCACAGGAATAAATGTTAAAGAATTATTTGGGGAAGTTTTGTAAGTTATGTGGAAGTTTTTAATGCCATATAGATTAATATATGATGATTTTGGGCATATTTTTAATGCAGATTGTGCATTAACTTGTTAGCGAAGGATTTTCCGCTGGAGTAAGATTGTCATAGTTCATTGAAAATTAATCAAGTGAGTTACTGTTATAATTAACACGAGTTTTGAAAGAATTTGAGATAAGATTTTGAATGAAGGTTGCCGTCACAAATCATTATTAAAAACCTTTATTAAACCAGATTGTGACATTAACATGTATAACTAACCTTCATTGGTCGATTATATTAAACAGGATTATGAAAATTACCAACCGAATGAACATGTGGTCAATGTATTTATTAAATTAATATTTTAAACAATTTAAATGTTAATATTGTAAATAATTGCTGTAAATATTTTTGAAAATAATGTGAAACGAGAATGATGTTAAAGGCGTGCTTATAATATTTGTATTGTCTTTGACAAATATTATAAACAATTTCTAATTGTTATAAATAATTTATGTGATTTTGTTATAAACATTTAAGAGCTAATTAAACATTTGGATTGAAGTTAACAAGTTTAAGAAATTAACATAATGATCCAATAGGATGTGTGCAAAGTTCTTGAAAGATTTGCGTAAATAATGTGAGTTGTCTTGTAGACATTTAAAAGTTTGAGAGTGCAGGCTGTATTCTTACGTAACATAGCACGTGAGAAGGGAGTGCATTTGACAAGTATGCAACAGGCTGGAAGGTAGCCCGCAGCTGTGCCAACATATGGTTCTCAGGGAGTGAGGTCGTACACACTCTGGCCTTGCGACTATAAATACCATTCTCTTGTTTATTAAAAGGAAACCAAATGCTCTATATATGTCACACCCTGACGTCCTTCTCCAATCCAATAGTGTTATGAATATTACGTTACTTGAAGCTCTTGGGAGCTAAAATGTTTAATATCATGTTGTATAATAATTTTTGCAAGTCCTACTGGAGGACGTGGTCAGATTGACTTGGGCTACTGATAGCCACGTTGTTTTTGTTGTGTTAGTAAAATCATACCCTTTATTAGAAATAAAGCTTTTGTACAGTTCAAAGTTCTCGTCTTCGTTCTGGTTCATTTTTAAATGTCATGGTGGAGGTTATTGTGTGAACAGACTTTTAGTGATCCTGTTGTCAACTCAAACCCCGAGATAATTAAGAGGTAAGTAACGGTAAGTATGAACCCCCGTCTATTTTGGTGTGTTCCACAATGATTTCCTGTGAATTTCTGTGCTCTTATCTCGATAGTATCTGTCAGTGCCATTTTCATTGATGTAACTGTGCCGGTGCGATTGATAATTGGCAATCCGATTGAGGGGGCGGATATCTGACAGCCTACTATCCAGGTAAACGGGGACAGTACCTTCTTCAAGGCCACGGCCGCCTCCTTCCCTCTTCCTTGCCTATCCATCCTGACCATCCATTACCTTCCCTCATGAGGCCCCTGTTCGCTTTGCAGGTGAGGCCGCCTGGGTGAGGTGCCAATCACACCTCACCAGTTGTATCCACTCCGATTAGATGTTCCCAGCTCTAGGACACTGCCCGTAGAGGCGGTAGTGGTGAGTTCCCTCACTGAGTCCGTGGGTTCCACCAACCTGGAGGGTAAACGACTAAGAGAAGAGAAGAGATTATTTCAGATTAATTCTGATCACAAGTGCATGACCTTGTTGCCAATATGATTTTATACGCACTGATAGATCCAATATTGCACAACATGCAATGTCCATACTATCCATTGGATTTCAACCAAATGTTGTATGTGCATTCTGTACCTTAGGAGATGGAACTAAGGATATATTCACAGTCACATAGGCTGCCAACTGTAGTGCTGTATTAGATTACTTCAGATATATTCCAATATAATTAGAAATGCTAGTATTAACAAATAAATTTCGTCATTATTCTAGATAGGTCTATATAGTTTAATCATTGGCATGAATCTTAAATATAAAGAAAAGTATGCTCTTTAGATCGTCACGAAACCATTTCTCCATATTGTTAATATTATTATTTATTGTGGAGTAAACATAGACTATTATTGTGGTATGAAAATATTATTATACTTTCACGAATAGTACAAATATTCATGCTTTTGTATGGGGAAGTACAAATTTGAATGATAGAATAGAATAATTTTCCCTACCAATATCCATTATTAACATCATCTCCGTAGATCATGCGAATAAATCGTAGTTGGAAACTCACAAGAAAAGTAGTGTGAATGCAACAAAATAATTCAAAAAGAATAAAAAAATTGGCCCTAGAGCGTCTCGAACCCGAGATCCCTTGGACACTAAGTCACATCTATAGCACTCGTACACTTTTCACTTCGTAGCGTAGCTCATAGTTACGTAACTTCATGTGTATAGCTAAATGTCGAATTATTTCAACTGACAGGAATGCGTTCAATCAGTCAGTGCCTCGTTATGCATTCAACGCAACGCATCGTAATGACTGATTTGGATTAATAATGCCAATAAACTGCAAATATTACTCTAAATCCACAACTTTCCTCCATGTTTGATTTCTTGTAGCTGAGCCAATCGGGCCACGGAATGCTGCTGCGAATAACGTTATTCGAGCCGATACCGGAATTGTGCCTGTATACAAGCTTTAACGTTACAATCTGTACCGTTTGTACTCTGATGGCCAATGATTGCGGTACAACACATGTGATATGTCCATAAGCAGAGGGTACTGATCAGCACAGTATCGAAGCACCTAAGGTTGGATGTTATACAGTAGCCATCGTATATTCTACGTACTGTTTTAGCCTACTTTAAACATTTTGTAAAAATGAGGAAAAAGTAGAATTATGACATCAATCCAGGCAAATGTCTGTCTGTCCCTCCTAGACGGCTGCAGTTATTGAAACCAAATTTGGTATAAGTAAAGATCTATATCTGAAAATCTCACGGACATATTTGAAAATTACTTCAGTGCTAGTAATTGCGCAGAAAAATCACATTTTCACTTTTGAGCTCTATGTTGGATTTATCAGACGTTATGCATGCGAACTCTTCCAAAATTAGTGAACATAGAGATAATAACATGCCAAATATATATTTTAAGAAGCGCATATATGACAGTGTTGCTAACATGATTTTATGTCTACGGATAAGTCCAATGTTTAAGTGTATCTAACTTCTATACTATCAATTGGATTTTAACCAAATTTCGTATGTGTTTTTGTGTACTATAACAGATATGACTATGCTTATACTTCAGAGCCAGCAGGGCTGCCAACTGCTAACGAATGCTCATTCTCTTTTTTATCCTAATACCAATATATCAGAAAGTATGCTGGCCAACAGCTCTGAATGTTGCACACGTATGGTACCTAAAATTTCAGATTAACTTCGAGTAACTAATGTACGTCAGTGCTGCCAACATAATTTTAAGCCTGCTGAAAATGCATGTAAAATCTATACCAACAAATGGATGTTATCCTAAATTGGCACTTTAAAATATAGTATTATTTCAGATTAAGTCGCCTCCGTAGCGTAGCGGTCAGCACGGTTAGCTGCCATCCCGGAGGTCCTGGGTTCGATTCCCGGCTCTGCCACGAAATTTGAAAAGTGGTATGAGGAATGGAACGGGGTCTACTCAGCCTCGGGTGTTTCAAATGAGTAGAGGGGGTTCGATTCCCACCTCAGCCATCCTCGAAGTGGTTTTCTGCGGTTTCCCACTTCGTCTTCAGGCTAATGCCGGGATGGTACCTTCTTCAAGGCCACGGCCGCCTCCTTCCCTCGTCCTTGCCTATCCATCCTGACCATCCATTACCTTCCCTCATGAGGCCCCTGTTCGCTTTGCAGGTGAGGCCGCCTGGGCGAGGTGCCAATCACACCTCACCAGTTGTATCCACTCCGATTAGATGTTCCCAGCTCTAGGACACTGCCCGTAGAGGCGGTAGTGGTGAGTTCCCTCGCTGAGTCCGTGGGTTCCACCAACCTGGAGGGTAAACGACTAAGAGAAGAGAAGAGAAGAGATTATTTCAGATTAATTCTGATCACACGTGCATGACCTTGTTGCCAATATGATTTTATACGCACTGATAGATCCAATATTTCACAACATGCAACGTCCACACTATCCATTGGATTTCAACCAAATGTTGTATGTGCATTCTGTACCTTAGGAGAAGGAACTAATGATATATTCACAGTCACATAGGCTGCCAACTGTAGTGCTGTATTAGAATACTTCAGGTATATTCCAATATAATTAGAAATGCTAGTATTAACAAATAAATTTCGTCATTATTCTAGATAGGTCTATATAGTTTAATCATTGGCATGAATCTTAAATATAAAGAAAAGTATGCTCTTTAGATCGTCACGAAACCATTTGTCCTTATTGTTAATATTATTATTTATTGTGGAGTAAACGTAGACTATTATTGTGGTATGAAAATATTATTATACTTTCACGAATAGTACAAATATTCATGGTTTTGTATGGGGAAGTACAAATTTGAATGATAGAATAGAATAATTTTCCCTACCAATATCCATTATTAACATCATCTCCGTAGATCATGCGAATAAATCGTAGTTGAAAACTCACAAGAAAAGTAGTGTGAATGCAACAAAATAATTCAAAAAGAATAAAAATTTTGGCCCTAGAGCGTCTCGAACCCGAGATCCCTTGGACACTAAGTTACAGCTATAGCACTCGTACACTTTTCACTTCGTAGCCTTGCTCATAGTTACGTAACTTCATGCGTATAGCTAAATGTCGAATTATTTCAGTTAAATCGTAAATACTGACAGGAATGCGTTCAATCAGTCAGTGCCTCTTTATGTATTCAACGCAACGCATCTTAATGACTGATTTGTATTAATAATGCCAATAAACTGCAAATATTACTCTAAATCCACAACTTTCCTCCATGTTTGATTTCTTGCAGCTGAGCCAATAGGGACACGGAATGCTGCTGCGAATAACGTTATTCGAGCCTATACCGGAATTGTGCCTGTATACAAGCTTTAACGTTACAATCTGTACCATTTGTACTCTTATGGCCAATGATTGCGGTACAACACATGTGATATGTCCATAAGCAGAGGGTACTGATCAGCACAGTATCGAAGCACCTAAGGTTGGATGTTATACAGTAGCCATCGTATATTCTACGTACTATTTTAGCCTACTTTAAACATTTTGTAAAAATGAGGAAAAAAGTAGAATTATGACATCGATCCAGGCAAATGTCTGTCTGTCCCTCCTAGACGGCTGCAGTTATTGAAACCAAATTTGGTATAAGTAAAGATCTATATCTGATAATCTCACGGGCATATTTGAAAATTACTTCAGTGCTAGTAATTGCGCAGAAATATCACAATTCACTTTTGAGCTCTATGTTGGATTTATCAGACGTTATGCATGCGAACTCTTCCAAAATTAGTGAACATAGAGATAATAACATGCCAAATATATATTTTAAGAAGCGCATATATGACAGTGTTGCGAACATGATTTTATGTCTACGGATAAGTCCAATGTTTAAGTGTATCTAACTTCTATACTATCAATTGGATTTTAACCAAATTTCGTATGTGTTTTTGTGTACTATAACAGATATGACTATGCTTATACTTCAGAGCCAGCAGGGCTGCCAACTTCTAACGAATGCTCATTCTCTTGTTTTATCCTAATACCAATATATCAGAAAGTATGCTAGCCAACATCTCTGAATGTTACACACGTATGGTACCTAAAATTTCAGATTAATTTCGAGGAACTAATGTGCGTCAGTGCTGCCAACATAATTCTAAGCCTGCTGAAAATGCATGTAATATCTATACCAACAAATGGATGTTATCCAAAAATGGCACTATACATATATAGTATTATTTCAGATTAATTCTGAGCACACGTGCATGACCTTGTTGCCAATATGATTTTACATACAATGATAGATCCAATATTTCAGAACATGCAACGTCCATACTATCCATTGGACTTCAAGGAAGGAAGAAAGGAAGCTTGTAGTTTAACGTGACCGTTAATCTGTAGATCATGAGCCACGGGACCTCCTTTTTACGTGGAATCCGAACCACAGGACTTGGTATTTCACATGCATTGACCGGGAATCGAACCCGGACCACCTTGGTAAGAGGCATACAGCTAGACCGCTGTGCCACCAGGCCCCGCCCCCCCCCCCCCCATTGGACTTGAACCGAATGTTATATGTGCATTATGTACCTTAAGAGTTGGAACTTAGGATTTATTCAGAGTCACCTAGGCTACCAACTGTAGTGCTGTATTAGAATATTTCAGGTATATTCCAATCTAATTAGAAATGTTAGTAGGCCTATTACCTACTAAATTTCGTAATGGGAAAAGGCACCTACTTTATTATTACAATGTGCTAAAATATTTCATATAACCCTTCTTTGTATAATGTGACTAATCCCACACAACGTCGCTCTTTCTACATCACATTTAGTAACAATAACGTTATGGCCCTCTGTTCGAGCTGTCCCCTTAATAACGTTCTTGACGGAATATACACAATTTCTTGTCGTAAAGATTGGATTTGATTAATAATAAACAAGAAATTGGAATAACATTAATTTGTAGATCTCAATTTTAGCCGTCTTTTTAACAACGTTATCGTCGGTAGCACTCACAATTTTGTTCCTTAAAGATTGGGTAAGACAAATAACGAAAACCGGCGAATAACGTTTTTATGAGGAACTTCCTTTACCCGCCTTTCGAATAACGTTATTGTCAGCAGTTCATTCAATTTCGTTCTTCGACAGCAGGTTGAACTAATAACGAAATGATGCCAATAACGTTATTCAGTTATTCACTATGTGAGCCACCCTCCCAATAACGTTATTGGTAGGGACCGGAATAATAGCGTTCTTCAATTCGGTTACTGAATTTAACGTTATTGTGATAGCATATGATAAATACGGTATTCTTGTCGAAACGAAGTAATTCGTTCTGTAACGCATTTACCTAAATGCACTCATGGAGTTTTCCGGTACATTCCCTAATTACGTTACGTTATGGTTACGGTTAAGTTATCTAGCCCTGCTAATAAGTAAATAGATGTTCGACCGGTTTTTTTTTTCATAAATCCAATTTAAGGGGTTCATGAGAGGGGTGAACTTCTGAAAAATAATTGAAAGAAAATGTCCTGACTTACTCACCAAAATTATTGAAGTTAGAAACATGACATTAAGGGGCTATGTTCGTTGTATGTCGAAAACGTCCACTAAGGAAGGAATTTTGGATTTCAGGTTCTGAAGGGGTGTTAAGGGGGTAGACTTGCATTTAATTCAATAACAATATCTCCCGATTGGTTTCATTTGGGATGGGATACTAGGCATATAAACTAACAATAAGAATAAGAAGACACATGTCTGAGGGTTTTTCGAGGTGGTGTATATTATGAGGTGTATGTGTGAAAAGTGAGTGTTGAAGGATTCTTAACGAGCAAGTATCTCTTAAAAGACAGAGGCAAAAAGTAAGAATCTCAGGGAGAAAAATCAGATTGAAAAAGTAGTAAATAGGTGTTCGATCGTTTTTTCATAATCCAATTTAAGGGGCTCATGGGGAGGGATGAAATTCTGGGGAAAGAAGTCCACTGAGGAAGGATTTTTGGATATTCACTCATCATCCCCCAGCAAACCTATTGCAGTTAGAAACTTGAAATTTTGGGGATATGTTCGTTGTATGTCGAAAAAATCCACTAAGGATGGATTTTTGGATATTCATGTTCTGAAGGGGTGTTAAGGGGGTTAAACTTGCATTTCATTGAATAACAATATCTCACGAGTTGTTTCATTTGGGGATGTGATATTCGGCATACAAACTAAGCATTCAAAATAAGCAGACATATGTCTAAGGGTTTATCGATATGGTGTATATTATGAGGCGAAAGGGGCGAAAATTGGGGGTTGAAGGATTGTTAACGGAGCGTGTACGGTACTGTATCTCTTATTCAACATAGGCGATAAGTTTGAAATTCAGCGGACAAAGCAGCTTAAAAATAAGTAAATAGGTGTTCGACCATTTCTTCATAAATCCAATTTAAGGGGCCCATGGGGAGGAGTGAAATTCGGGGGGAAAAAACAGGAAAGAAAGTGTACTAACTGATTGACCGACTTACTCATCAAACTCAGGGGGAAAACAGCTTTAAATAAGTAAATAGGTGTTCGACCTTTTTTTTTCATAAATCCAATTTAAGGGGTTCTTGGGAAGGGGTGAGGTTCCCAAAAATTAATGAAAGAAAATGTCCTGACTGACTCACTCACTCATCATCGCCCAGCCAAAATTATTGAAATTAGAAACATGAAATTTTGGGGATAAGTTCGTTGTATGTCGAAAACTTCCACTAAGGAAAGAGTTTTGGATATTCAGGTTCTAATGAGGTGTTAAGGGGGTAAACGTGCATTTCATTGAATAACAATATCTCATGAGTGGTTTCATTTGGGGATGTGATACTTGGCATATATACTAATCATTTAAAATAAGCTGACACATGTCTAATGGTTTTTCGATGTGGTGTATATTATGAGGTGAAAGGGATGAAAAGTGGGGGTTGAAAGATTTCTAACGGGGCGTGTATCTCTTAAACGACATAGACGAGGAGTTTGATTTTCTCCGAGTTCCAATCAGCTTAAAAATAAATAAATAAATGAATAAATAATTAAAATAAGTAGGTGTTCGACCGTTTTTTTCATAAGTCCAATTTAAGGGGCATATGGGGAGGGGTGAAATTCTGGAAGAAAAACGTCCACTAAGGAAGGATTTTTGGATGTTCACTCTCATCGACCAATCAAAACTATTGAAGTTAGAAGAAGGGGATATGTTTGTTGTGTGTCGAAAAAGTCTACTAAGGAGGGATTTTTGGATATTCAGGTTCTAAAGGGGTGTTAACGGGGTTAAACATGCATGTCATTGAATAACAATATGACACGACTATGACGCGAGCGAAGCGAGGCTCAAAATGAGATGGTGTGTGTCTGTGTATTACTCAATCACGCAAGAACCACTGATCCGACGTACATAAATTTTACATGGAAGTAGCTGATTTACCTGGTTAACATATAGGCTACTTGTGATTTCAATACTTTGCACTATGGCGACCATTTTAGTGACGTCACTACACCCTTTGGTTTCAAACTTTCATATTTCCATTTCAAATAAAAAGTGAACGCTAAGAAATAGCAAACTTTTGATGGCATATACGAGGTTTAAAATTACATTTTCTATCCGAAAGGTATCTCCAACGGTTAGCGAGTAAAACCTAAATTTGTACTATAAAACACGGTCAACGCCGAACGGTGTAGTTGGACAAAATGTCCATTCTTAATCTCCCTCTGCGCAGCACCTCGCCTATCCCCTGTTTTAACTGTCACTTTCACATTTTAATGTATTTATGACGCGTAGCGAAGCACGGGTACTTCAGCTAGTAACTAATAAATATTGGAGTAAATTCATTTTGGAGGATTGAGACATATTTATTGCCGGCCCCGTGGTGTTGGGGTAGCGCGCCTGCCTCTCACCCGGAGGCCCCGGGTTCGATCCCCGGCTCCGTCAGGGATTTTAAAACTGACGTGAGGGTTGAAACTGGGTGCACTCAGCCTCGTGAGGACAATTGAGTAGCTGTCTGACAGTGAGACAGCGCCCCGATCACGAATACCAAGATTAACGGCCGAGGGGACCCGATGCGCTGATCACGCGTCACCCCAATATCTGCAGGCCAAATGGCTGGGCAGCGGTCGCTTGGTCGGCCTTAGCCCGTCATGGGCTGGATAGTGCCAGGGGTGGGGGGGAGACATATTTATTATCAAGGCAGTGTCCTTGGATTTGTGATGAATGCTTCAAATAATCTGTATTTATGCGCAGATTGGTTGTTCCTTTAGGGGCAGTGTCTGTAGAATAAATCTGATTGCCTGTGTCACTGTGATGTCTGTAATAGTGTGTGCATTTGTAATTGAGGTAGGATTTGTGTAGGAAGCGGCCGTGGCCTTATATTAGGTACCACCCCAGCATTTGCCTGGGTTAGAAGTGAGGGAAACCATGGAAAACTAATCCCAGGATTGCTAAGGTAGGAATGGAGCCCACCTCATATCAGTTTTACCTTACGAGGCTGAGTGTACCACGTTCCAGCCCTCAGACCAGAATTACATTTCTTGGCAGAGCAGAGCGTCCGCGGTGACAGACAAGAATGCCAGGGACTACGCATCGAGGCGGACTTGCGGTGATTGGGGGTTGTGTGTGTACTATATATCCTAGAGTTGCTATCCCTTTTAGGTAGATTTCATTAGAAAGCTAACTATTGCAATGGGTCCCATGTTTCGACTTCCGGAAAATTTCGACATATCTTCGCGTTTCACATCCCCCAGACCCCAAAACCACCGTCAGTTCAAAAGTTTATATATAATTTATGTATATATATACACACATCAAAAAAAGTTTTGCATCACCTCGGTTCCAAGAGTTCCGGAACCTTTAAATACAAAGGGAATAGAGATCAACACAAACAACATTTCAGCTCGTTTTATTGCTCATGAGACCCACACATTGCATGTTGTACCATCATACAGCTAGACTTTCAGCATTTGTGGTCCAGATTGCAGTACACACCACTACCTCTAATACCCAGTAGCACGTCCTCTTGCATTGATGCATGCCTGTATTCGTCGTGGCATACTATCCACAAGTTCATCAAGACACTGTTGGTCCAAATTGTCCCACTCCTCAACGACAATTCGGCGTAAATCTCTCAGAGTGGTTGGTGGGTCAAGACGTCCATAAACAGCCCTTTTCAACATATCCCAGGCATGTTCGATAGGGTTCATGTCTGGCGAACATGCTGGCCACTGTAGTCGAGCGATGTCGTTATCTTGAAGGAACGCATTCACAAGATGTGCACGATGAGGTCGAGAATTGTCGTCCATGAAGACAAATGCCTCTCCAATATTCTGCCGATATGGTTGCACTATGGGTCGGAGGATGTCATTCAGGTATCGTAAAGCCGTTTCGGAGCCTTCCATGACCACCAGTGGCGTACGTCGGCCCCACATAATGCCACCCCCAAAACATCAGGGAACCACCACCTTGCTGCACTCGCTGGACAGTGTGTCTAAGACGTTCAGCCTGACCAGGGTGCCTCCAAACACGTCTCCGACGATTGTCTGGTTGAAGGCATATGCGACACTCATCGGTGAAGAGAACGTGATGCCAATTCCGTGGGGTCCATTCAGCATGTTGTTGGGCCCATCTGTACCGCGCTGCATGGTGTCGGGGTTGCAAAGCTGGACCTCGCCATGGACGTCGGGAGTGAAGTTGCGCATCATGCAGCCTATTGCGCACAGTTTGAGTTGAAACACGACGTCCTGTGGCTGAACGAAACGCATTATTCAACATGGTGGCATTGCTGTCAGGGTTCCTCCGAGCGGCAATCCGTAAGTAGCGGTCATCCACTACAGTAGTAGCCCTTGGGCGGCCTGAGCGAGGCCTGTCATCGACAGTTCCTGTATCTCTGTACCTCCTCCATGTCCGAACAACATCGCTTTGGTTCACTCTGAGACGCCTGGAAACTTCCCTTGTTGAGAGCCCTTCTTGACACAAAGTAACAATGCGGACGCGATCGAACTGCGGTATTGACCTTCTAGGCATGGTAGAACTACAGACAACATGAGCAGCGTACCTTCGTCCTGGTGGAATGACGGGAACTGATCGGCTGTCGTACCCCCTCCGTCTAATAGGCCCTGCTCATGCATGGTTGTTTACATCTTTGAGCAGTTTTAGTGACATCTATGAACAGTCAAAGGGACTGTATCTTGGATACAATATACACAGTCAACGTCTATATGCCGGAGATCTGGGAACCGAGGTGATGCAAAACTTTTTTTGATGTATGTATATATATGTATATATATATGTATATCAGTTTCTTGTGGACACGATAACTGCCGTAATTTTGCACCAATTACTTCGAATTTTTTACCGAAGATGTATACCTATAAAATCTCGGTCGAGTTCGTTACTGGGCTAAATCGGTCGAAGGGGGTGAAAATGGGGGGCTTTTTTTCGAAAAAGTGAAATTTCGCTATAACTCTCTTAATACGTGAAATATCGAATCCATTCAAAATTCATACTATGTGTCGGATAAGGCCCAAAAATGTATGTTTGAAAAGTTTTCTGATAGCACCAACCATTGACCAAAGGGGTGGAAAAAAGTGTTTTTTTCGGGAAACATTAATCATATCTCTCTTAATAGGCACAATATCAAAACCGTACAAAATGGACAATATTCCCCTAATAATTACCTAAAACTTTTGTCTGAAAGAATTTTTGATATGACCCACCATTACGCCATGGGACGAGAAAAATTATTTCGGAATTATAAGAAAATGCTAAGAGCTATCAGTGGTTGCCATGGCAACACTACTAAATTGATGAGGCATGGGCCATCAGACGTTGCCATGACAACGCACTTGCACGAGATCAGATTCAGTATTTCCATCTGACTAAGTGGTTGGTTGGTTCTAAAGGTTAGGGGCTGCGACAACGCGGTCATGTAGCCCCGTGTACTTTGGGTGTGTGTAGAATCTGTCTGATAACCGGTGTTAATTGTGATGACTGTATTAGTGTGTGTTATCTGTTTGTTAATTTAAGTACTGCAACTAACAATTTTTCAGATAGTTCCTACTTTTGCCGCCAAGCGCCACTGTCAACGACTACGAGGCCAAGTTCAGAACTGAGCTACTAGACGCCGCCGCAGTCGGCTCTTGGCAACGAACATAGAAACCTAAGAGCGTTGCATACATTCTTAACCTATCCAATTTAGCTTCACACAGGTGCAATTAGTGGAAGGATCTTTAACATGCCATAAATCTATGACATGGGACCGCCGGCTTTACTTCCCCTCCGAAGGAAGGCATACTGAGGGATATTTAACGCTCTTAAAAAATCCGACGGCTTCGGCCGGGTTTGAACCCGGTATCTTGGGCATAGAAGCTCAGCATGCTACCGACTACACCACCGAAGCCGCCTGACAAAGTGGGAAGCGGCTTCGGTGACGTAACTGGTAGCATGCTGAATGTCTATGCCCAATGTCGCGGTTTCAAAGCCGGCCGAAGTCGTCGGATTTTCTAAGAGCACTAGAATCCCTCAGTATGCTTTCCTTTGGAGGGGAAGTTCCAACGTTCGTTGCGAGTTGCTGGTTGGGGTGGCATCTAGTAGCCAAGTTCTCAGCTAGGTGTCGTTGACGGTAGTACCTGGTAGCAACATTCGGAACTACTGCTTGAAATTGGCCGTCTGCAGTACTTACATGAATTAAGACTAATACAGCCATTACAATTCACACCGTGTATCAGACAGATTCTACACTCACCCAAAGTACACGGGGTTAGATGACCGCGTTGTCGCAGCCCCTAAACTGAGGAACACACCAGAGGTAGATTTCATTAGAAAGCTAACTATTGCAATGGGTACCATGTTTCGACTTCCGGAAAATTTCGACATATCTTCGCGTTTCACATCCCCCAGACCCCAAAACCACCGTCAGTTCAAAAGTTATATATAATTTATGTATGTATATGTATATATGTATATCAGTTTATTGTGGACACGATAACTGCCGTAATTTTGCACCAATCACTTTGAATTTTTTACCGAATATGTATACCTATAACATCTCGGTCGAGTTCGTTACTGGGCTAAATCGGTCGAAGGGGGTGAAAATGGGGGGCTTTTTTTTTCGAAAAAGTGAAATATTGCTATAACTCTCTTAATATGTGAAATATCAAATCCCTTCAACATTCATACTATGTGTCGGATAAAGCCCAAATATGTATGTTTGAAGAGTTTTTTTATAGCACCAACCATTGACCAAAGGGGTGGGAAAAAGTGGGTTTTTCGGGAAACATTAATCATATCTCTCTTAATAGGCACAATATCAAAACCGTACAAAATGGACAATATTCCCATAATAATTACCTAAAACTTTTGTCTGAAAGAATTTTTGATATAACCCACCATTATGCCAAGGGATGAGAAAAATAATTTCGGAATTATAAGAAAATGCCAAGACCTATCAGTGGTTGCCATGGCAACACTACTAAATTGATGAGGGATGAGCCATCAGACGTTGCCAAGATAACGCACTTGCACGAGATCAGATTCAGATTTCCATCTAAGTGTGAAGCGGCTTCGATGACGTAACTGGTAGCATGCTGAATGTCTATGCCCAAGGTCGCGAGTTCAAAGCCGGCCGAAGTCGTCGGATTTTCTAAGAGCGCTAAAAATCCCTCAGTATGCTTTCCTTTGGAGGGGAAGTTCCAACGTTCGTTGCTAGTTGCTGGTTGCGGTGGCATCTAGTAGCCAAGTTCACAGCTAGGTGTCGTTGACGGTAGTACCTGGTAGCAACATTAGTAACTACTGCTTGAAATTGACCGTCTGCAGTCCTTACCTGAATTACAGACTAATACAGCCATCCCAAAGTACACGGGGTAACATGACCGCGTTGTCGCAGCCCCTAAACTGAGGAACCAACCAAAATCTCTGCGGTAGATATAATTTTGCGTGAAGAAGTAACAGACCGTTACATAGTTACACATCAGTGTCGAAACCTTGCATAAGGATAGTGTGACCACAAGTATAAAAATGGACCCCAAATGACAAGAAGGTTACTGTTCCCATAAGACAATAAAATGTTTAAAATAAGCATATAATGAAAAACAAAGTTAATTAAGCTCCAATTATAAAATACCTTCTCGCATTAAATGAGGTCTGATCCTTCTACGAAAATCTGCATATTCTGCCTATTTTCGCCTATCCCCAAGTTTGTCCGGTGAAATCTACCTCCGCCTTCCGGCGTGCCGAGAGGACTTTTTTTTACCTGCAGGGAGTGTGGAATTCCATATCTGCTGTCAACGCCAGGGTGTAAACCTTTGATATCTGGAGATTCCCTCCACCCTTCAATCATTCTGTGTGACTTAACCAGCTTGGCTATGCTGCAAGATAGATAAATAGAGAAGATGCACAATGATAACCACAAAAATATATGATAACTAGCAGTAGTACCCGGCTTCGCCCGGTGGAATGATGATAATGTATCAAAGTCTCCTTAGAAATATAATGGACTAAAAATCTAAGTCATTTGGCCCCCAAAGACAATGAGGGCATAATATCTAGGTCATTTGCCCTTTTGATAAGGATGATAATGAAAACTACTGTTGAATTGGCACGTCAAACTTACAAACTACCGGTACCGTAAAAGAAATACATATTTCAAAATTCACAGGCGAGGAAGACTTATTGTGTGTGGTGATAAATGGTGTTATTGGCGTAACATTTAGGTCATTTGCCCTTATGATGAGGATGATAAGGGAAACTACTACCTGTATAGAATTGACACTTCAAATTATATTGTACACAATGTACCGTAATAAAAATAAATATTTTAAAAATCACAGCCGAGAAAGACTTTATGCGGCGGTGATTAGTGGTATGATGAGCGTAATATCTAGGTCATTTGCACCTATGATGATAATGATAAGGTAATGAAAAATTGACTACTAAACGAACATGGTGTAATTTTAAAACTGATACAGGTAATTCAGATGTCTAGCTTCGATGTCTTCCAAAGTCCCAACTTTATTTTCTGGCTTAGGCCTGTACTCGATGCGTATAGTGAAAGAGCTTATGGCGTACTGCTCGGCAAAGAATATGGGTCCAAGCCGCACAAACCTGAGATGATCGCAGATGATGACGAAATATGATGACACACGTTCAGGGTTTCCCGTCGTATATAGATTGGCCGGGGAATCACTCACTCTTGGCTCAACACCACAGTGGCTTGAGCAACGGCCCTGTGCTGGCATCAGCATAGACAGCTCTGGAAAGTCCTCTCATATCAGCAAGCTATCTCACAACTGCCCCCCCCCCCCCAGGGTCTCATAACTTGTGGGACGTGCGGTGGCGACCTCGGGACCCCAGCTGAGTCTGGCATCGCTTCTACTTCCTGGTGCCGGGCTCCTATAAGTTCTCCTTCCTGTCTGCCTCCCTTGGTCAACTCTTGTTCTCTTCCGACCCCGACTGTATTAGGGTATCCGAGGGCTGGGGAGTCTTTCAATTTCCCGCCTTAATAGGCCGTTGTCTCATCTTTCATGATGCCCTCATTCTTCGAGGGGTCTGCCTTCTTTTCCGTTTCATAATATCTCCTGTCTTCTGCTCAAGGCCCTCAAAGAGGCAGTGTGTGTGTATCCCCACCACTTCTGGTACACCCTCAAGAGCTCATGGTGGGTGAGTTAGGAAGCTGGCAACCCCGAGGGATTCCTGAGCTAAATGCAGGGAATGGAGAGGTATGTCAGAAATGTCATGTGGACAGTGTTACTCATCGGGTTCCAAAGGGTAAAGATTAACTGGAGTGTTTATTTCGAATTCCAAAGGGTAAGTATGTGAAATTTGGTTTAGATCGGTGAAACCGTGTAGATTTGTGCCAAAGGGCCTAAATGCAGGGAATAGATAGGTCTGTCCGAAATGTCATGTCGACAGTGCTACTCATCGGGCTCCAAAGGGTAATTATAAACAATTTCGTTCAAATCAGTGAGACGGTGTAGATTTGTCCCAAAGGGCCTAAATGCAGGGAAAGGGGTGATCTGTCCAAAATGTAAAGTGGACAGTGATACTCGTTGGGTTCCAAAGAGTAAGTATACAAATTTCGATCCAGATTGGTGAAACGATGTAGATTTGTACCAAAGGGTCTATATACAGGTAATGGAGTGCTCTGTCCGAAAGTTCAAGCAGACAGTGTTACTTATCGGGTTCCAAAGGGTAAGTAACTTACATAAAGATTGGTTGAGATGGGTGAAACTATGTAGATTTTTGCCAAAGAGCCTAAATGCAGTAAATGGAATGGTCTATCCGAAATTTCATTTAGACAGTGTTACACGTCGGGTTCCAGAGGGTGAGTATACAAATTTAGGTTCAGATCGGTGAAACGATGTAGATATGTGCAAAAGGGCCTAAATGCAGGGAATGGAGTGGTCTGTCCAAAATTTCAAGTAGACAGTGTTACTCATTGGGTTCCAAAGGGTAAGTATACACGTTTTGTTTTCGATCGGTGAACGATGTAGATTTGTGCCAAAGGGCCTAAATGCGGGGAAAGGAGTGGTCTGTCCGAAATTTCGAGTGGACAGTGTTACTCGTCGAGTTCGAAAGGGTAATTATTTGAGATCGGTGAGAGGGTGTAGTTTTGTGCCAAAGGGCCAAAAAGAAGGGAATAGTGTGGTCTGTCCGAAATTTAAAGTGAACAATGTTACTTGTCGGGTTCCAAAGGGTGTGTGTGTAAAATTTGGGTCAGATCCGTGAAACGGTGTAGATTTTTGCCAAACGGCCTAAATGCAGGGGTTGGATTGTCCTCTCCGCAATTTCAAGCATACAGTGTTAGTCGCAGTGTTCCAAAGGGTAAATATACAAATTTTGGTTGAGATCGGTGAAACAGTGTAGATTTGGGCCAAAGGGCATAAATGCAGGGAATGGAGTGGTCTGACCGCAATTTCAGGCAGACAGTATTACTCGCAGGGTACCAAAGGGTAAGTATCCGAATATTGATTCTGATCGGTGAAACGGTGTAGATTTGTGCCAAAGGACGTAAATGCAGGGAACGGGGTGGTCTGTCCGAAATTTTAAGTGGACAGTGTTACTCGCAGGGTTCCAAAGGGTAAGTATACAATTTTGGTTCAGATCGGTGAAACGGTGTATATTTGTGCCAAAGGGCCTAAATGCAGGGGATGGAGTAGCCTCTCCGCAATTTCCAAGTTGACAGTGTTAGTCGCAGTGTTCCAAAGGGTAAATATACAAATTTTGGATGAGATCGGTGAAACGGTGTGGATTTGGGCCAAAGGGCCTAAATGCAGGGAATGGAGTGGACTGTCCGAAATTTCAAGCAGAAAGTGTTACTCGCAGGATTCCAAAGGGTAAGTATACAAATTTTGGTTCTGATCGGTGAAACGGTGTAGATTTGTGCCAAAGGGCCTAAATGCAGGGAATGGAGTGGTCTGTCCGCAATTTCAAGCAGACAGAGTTACTCCCAGGGTAACAAAGGGTTAGAATACGAATTTTGATTTTCATCGGTGAAACGGTGTAGATTTGGACCAAAGGGCCTGAATGCAAGGAATGGGGTGGTCTGTCCGAAATTTTAAGTGGACAGTGTTACTCGCAGGGTTCCAAAGGGTAAGTATACAATTTTGGTTCAGATCGGTGAAACGGTGTATATTTGTGCCAAAGGGCCTAAATGCAGGGGATGGAGTAGCCTCTCCGCAATTTCCAAGTTGACAGTGTTAGTCGCAGTGTTCCAAAGGGTAAATATACAAATTTTGGATGAGATCGGTGAAACGGTGTAGATTTGGGCCAAAGGGCCTAAATGCAGGGAATGGAGTGGACTGTCCGAAATTTCAAGCAGAAAGTGTTACTCGCAGGATTCCAAAGGGTAAGTATACAAATTTTGGTTCTGATCGGTGAAACGGTGTAGATTTGTGCCAAAGGGCCTAAATGCAGGGAATGGAGTGGTCTTTCCGCAATTTCAAGCAGACAGAGTTACTCGCAGGGTAACAAAGGGTTAGAATACGAATTTTGATTTTCATCGGTGAAACGGTGTAGATTTGGACCAAAGGGCCTGAATGCAAGGAATGGAGTGGTCTGTCCGAAATTTTAAGTGGACAGTTTTACTCGCAGGGATCCAAAGGGTAAGTATACAAATTTAGGTTCGGATCGGTGAAACGGTGTTTGATTGGTGCAAAAGGGCCTAAATGCAGGGAATGGGGTGGTCAGTCCGAAATTTTAAGCGGACAGTGTTACTCGCAGGGTTCCAAAGGGTAGGTACACAAAATTTGGTTCAGATCGGTGAAACGGTGTAGAATTGTGCAAAAGGGCCTAAATGCAGAGGATGGGGTGGTCTGTCCGAAATTTAAAGTCGACAGGGTTACCCGCAGGGTTCCAAAGTGTAAGTATACAAATTTTGGTTCAGATCGGTGAAACGGTGTAGATTTGTATACATAACAGACAAACAGACAAACAGACAGACAAACTTTGTGCTTTTTATATATAGAAGATAGAAGATTACCGAGGTACAGTACTTATTGACACTCTATAAAATTGAAACTTGTTGCCAGAGAAACTACTGTCGACCATAGTACTATGTGCACTCGAGTTTGAAGGTTGTTTGTGAAGTAACCAATAGAGCTACATAAAATCCAATTACATCATCATTTTTGTCGTTCTATTTTACGTTAGTTAATGTAGGTTTGGATGTTTAAATTTATATTTTAATATTTTTTATCGCAGTTGGAACAAAACAAAGTGCACGTTTTTAAGCGTGTTTCAACCATGCTTCATATTTAAGAATTATTATCTCAAAAACTTGTCATCAGATCGAATCCAAGGTTTAACACAATATACATTGGAATGTTGTATAACTGGTTTATTAATTTCAAAACTGTGTGTGTCCAAGAAACAAAGTTGTTATCACTTTTGTACGGTAACTTTTTCTCGGCTCGGGGTGGTTGGAAAATGTAGTTCTTGGTTGCGTTGTAATCGTTATACATCAAAAAGTTATGCTGTATGACTGTGAAATACGTAAATTAATTCACTTATTTTATATCGGTTTGTATTTGTACGAGGAAATAACACATGGTTCACCAGATAGCTGCTCCGGGAAAAGGTGTACAGCGTTGCCGAAATGGTGCCCACACGCATCATGGCGCGTCCCGCTCGGAAATGATGGGCTCTATCTCAGCAACGCTGTACAGCTTTTCCCGGAGCGGCTAGCTGGTGAACTATGTGTTATTTCCTCGTACAAATACACAGGGTGGAGTTCCGAGTATCAGTCACTCGGCTTGCATCAGCAAGCGCTGATCGCCCGTGACTACAACACAAGAGAATAAATTACTTCTCCTTACAGTTCGGTATCTGTCGAATTATGTTTGAACTACCGTGGCACTAGATCGTAACCTTCACGTGCAGCCCACTACCGTCAACTTTGGTAGATGTCCACCTCCTGGTTTAACGGCTGCCATTCTTGGCTGTTAACCCAGAGGTCCAGGTTTGATTTCAGGCTCTGCCTAGAAATTTAATTCTGGTCTGAGGGCTGGAACGGGATACACTCAGCCTCGTGAGGCAAAACGGAGATCCCACCTCAGCCATCCTGGAAGTCGATTTCCATGCAGTCCCCACTTATGTCCTAGGCAAATGCTGGGATAGTTCCTAACATAAGGCTCCGGCCGTTTTCTTCCCCAGCAACA
This sequence comes from Meconema thalassinum, assembly GCA_946902985.2. Classification (NCBI taxonomy): domain Eukaryota; kingdom Metazoa; phylum Arthropoda; class Insecta; order Orthoptera; family Tettigoniidae; genus Meconema; species Meconema thalassinum. Next base: position 92,926 of record CAMPQE020000070.1, read on the forward strand.
CATGAATCAGAAATACACACGCTACTACAGACACTGCAATAACACATGTTATCGGACAAATTGTATACCAGGTGAATAAGCTGCCCCTAATTAGATTGTTTTATGTTGCCCAACTAACGCGTGTTGTCAGAAAGGTCGATGTTTCTCTGCTTGCATCCCGTATGGTACCTATACAGTGCAAACGACACTGAACACTCTACTTTTACTCTCATATTAGTCTGTAGTCACATCTAGGGAAAATAATAGTGTTCAGTATCATTTGCAGGTTATCCGTGCAGTGCATTAGTAACATGCGGGATGCAAGCAGAGAAATATCGACCTTCCTGAAAACAACGTTAGTTGGGCTGCATAAAACTATATTATTAGGGACAGCTGATTCACCTGTTATATATACACACTCATCCAGTTACTGCTCGGGTCCAAGCTCTATGAACTTCCGGGGTGGGTGACGTGGAAGGCGGGAAGTGAAGGGCCTGTCGACAGCCCGCTGTGGTATCTGGAATTCCTGTCTATTTCAATACTGCTAACATAGGGCCGTTGCCTAAACCAGTGTGGTGTTGGGAATGAGTGAGTGAGTGAGTAAGTGAGCGACTGACCATATTATTTGGTTCTGTTACTACGCACGGACCGGAAACCCCCACATCTGCCCTCATCGTCCGCGATCCACATTCCTCTCAGGTTCACAGAGCTTAGACTCGAGCAGTACAGTGGACTGAACGACCACGATGTCCAAACCCCTCAAATGAAGTAAAAGCAACAAACTTTATTTAGAGGCCTGGGGTATCATGGTCATCATCCCAAGATACTTATTTTGATGACCTGTGTCATTGCTATCCTTTATTAGGAAAAGCTGAAGCGTGTAGTTCTACGTGACCGTTAATCTCGCGATCATGAGCCACTAAACCTCCTTTTTACGTGGAATACGAACCACGTGACATGCCAATTCACTTCTAAAATGTCATATTCATTGATCTGGAATCGAACCCGGTCCACCTTTGTGAGAAGCTAGCAGATTAACCGCTGCATCACCACGCCCCCCGTTTACTAGGGAATTAAAAATAAAAATACCCCTGGCACTACAGCCCGTGAAGGGCCTAGGCCTACCAAGCGACCGCTGCCCAGCCATTTGACGCGTGATCAGCGCATCGGGTCCCCTCGGCTGTTAATCTTGGTTTTCGTGATCGGGGCATTGCCTCACTGTCAGACAGCTACTCAATTGTTCTCACGAGGCCGAGTGCACCCCGTTCCAGCCCTCACGTCAGTTTCCAAAATCCCTGACAGAACCGGGAATCGAACCCGGGGCCTCCGGGTGAGAGGCAGGCGCGCTACCCCAACACCACGGGGCCAGCTTACTAGGGAATTGAAGGGAGATATTAGGAGCCATCTGGGCACTAGCCTAGAGTAGAAATATGAAACCATGGAAAACCACCTGTTGGATCGCTGAGGTAGGTATCAAACTGTTCTTTTCTCATTATTGTTCACAGCACAGAGTGTATTCACAGAGTACCCCATTCCGGCCTTCAGACCAGAAATATATTTCTTGGCTGAGTCGGGAGTCTTTTGGGATCGAAGTTTCAATACGTACTGTTTTCCGAGACCACAGAAACGCTGGAAACATCAATGACATCCCCGAAACGAACAGAGAATTCAATCAGTATTCATTGGGGGATCCGTGAGTCTGTTATTTACGCCCCTGAATCTACTGTGGGAGCTTGGCACTCCCAGCGACACGTGGCAGAGGCTTTGTTTGTTATCCTTGCGTGGTCTGACTCATTCAGTTGTCGAATAAATTACATGGAATGAAGGCGAGATGAAGGAAAGTGTTATCTTTATGCAGTAGACCATGAGAACATTGAGCAAAGGTTGTCTGTCAATTGTTGTGAACAAAGAAGTAGTTATGTTGTTTACGCCATCTCACTACCAATTATCGGAAGAGCTCAGATGGATGTTCACTGTCAATATTATAGAGGAGCTTTCAGAAAAAAAAGATCCCTTGTTTACTGCCTCCAAATATTTTAACTTGCTGCCCCTAAAACTAAGAAATGTCATCACCATTTCCACATTCAAATTAAAATTTTAAAAAGGGCTCACAGACAAGGCAATACATTCAGTAGAAGAATTCGAGGCAATGTGAATATATATGTAAGTGTTTGTATATTGTTTATTGTATTTACGTGTACCCCTGTAATTTTGTATTTTGTGTGTAATTATGTTTTATGTATATTATGTATAATTATGTATTTTATGATTTGACGACTCCCATATGTATAATAACATATTACCATGGAGAAATAAAGAAACGAATTAATGAATGAATGAATGAATGAATGTAAAAAATTGAACTAAATTAGATACCAGTGCATTACAATGTGTATAAACATTTGCTGTACCAAGTTTCATTGCGTTTGGATAATTAAATCGCGAGAAAAGTATATTTAAAACTTTCAACTTCGCTTGGCCGCCATGTTCGATTTGTATTTAACAAGTTTTAGAAAGTCTCATAGATAAACTTCCAGTAGTACCCTTTATCTCTGTGCAAAATTTTAGGGTGGTATCAGTAATAGTTTCGGATGTATAGAATGCCGGTGAAATATTTCGCACAGCCGCCATCTTGAGGTTATGTAAACAATTGAACGAAGTTATATGTCGGTGCATTACAATGTGTATAAACATATACTGCACCAAATTCAATTGCATTTGGTTGGTTAATTCGCGAGAAACGTTTATTTAAAGTCGCAACTTCGCTTGGCCGCCATGTTGGTTTTGTAGTTACCAGATTTTCGAAAGTCACAAAGTGAACTTCTAGTAGCTCCCGTTATCACCATACACAACTTCAGGGTGATATCGGTAATAGTTTCGGAGATATTGAATGCTGGAGAAATATTTCGCACAGCCGCGATGTTGGATTGATGAGACGTAAAGAAAATAGAAGGGCACGGTCGGGGTCGGCCAAATTGGTGCTATGACCTTACCAAGTTTCATTAAAATCGCTCCAGCCTTTAGAAGTTATTAGGGGACACACACATACGTACACACACACGGTCAAAAGGTGATCTCATAAGCCTACTTTTTTCATAAAATGAATATAGGCAAAAAAATCGAAAACGACAGGAAAGACAAACACGAATCAGACAAAAATCTAAATAAATTGAAAACAAAAATCAAAAACAAGAAACATAAGGCAAAAAAGCAATTTGTGAAACCAAAACCAAAATAAAAAAACACAAAGCTAATCCAACTTTCCCCCCCCCCCCCCCTTTCCCAAATAAAAAGAACAACAGAAAGCAGACACAAATCCTACACATTAACTAAAATAAATGTTTGCAAAATATTAGTTGTTTCCTATAAAGCGTTTATCAGGCAAGTAAATAGAGCTAGTAAATCGCACTTCATTGCTTATTAGTTCAGATTTTACTCCGCCCATTCCTCTCCAGAAGCAAATTCTAAGGTACGCCACTGAAGAGGAATAGAAACAAAGCACATTGAATGGGTTCCTTATTATTTTACTCAAATGGCTGGTTAAACCTTTGTCTAATTATTTCCGGTCAATGGTGGAGAAGAATACTATCGCGAATGTTCAGTGGACTTGTTGAGAAGCAATCGATTTTCTCTTAAAACTTGGAACATATAAATACATCTATTAGATGCAAAAAAGAATGTCATTGATTATTGCTCAAATAACAAATTTTCTCATAAATGGAGAACATTTAGTGCATTTCTCGCTCATAAATGTACGAGCGAAGATACCATTTTGTCACATGCACGCACGCATGGTTTTCTCTAACTCACACGTCGATGAGAAACATTCGGGAACCTTTAGTCAAAGCCTCTACTTTCTAGACTATACCACTAACACTCACGGCTCCTCTGGGAACCTCATTTCGTCACCCCTGCACTAGCCAATCTGTTTATAAATCCCCCCTCTCACACACAGTTGACACACACTTCAGCGGAAAAAAGTTGATTACATAAGCCTATATTTCATATGAAAACAAGTAGTTCCGTGAAGAACTATACAGCCTATTTTCATATATCCTACTTATGTTAATTGCCACTATCAACATACACAATTTCAGTTTGATTGCTGTAATAGATTCGTAGATATTGAGAACCGACTAAATATTTCGGATGGTCGCCATGTTGGATTTTATATATGTAGGTCCTAGAGTTATGTACTGTTACATGCAGATTATTGTGAACGTGTAGTATTCAAACTTCAATCGCATAATTAGGACACAAGAAAAAACAAGGAGATTTAAAATTTTTTCACAGCTGCCATCTTGAGGTTATAGAAACAATTGAAATAAATTAGATGCCAGTGGATTAACATTCGGATAAAGATTTACTGTACCAAGTTTCACTGCACGCGGATGGTTAAATTGCGAGAAACGTCCATGTGAATATTTATAATTCGCGTCACCGCCATGTTGGATTTGTGATCACCAGGTTATTTAAAGTCCTATAGGTGAACTTAAGTTCATAGCCCCTATGAACATTAAAAAATTCAGTTCGATTGCTAAAATAGATTCGTAGATATTCAGTATCGTCTAAATATTTCGGATGTTCGCCATGTTGGATTGTTAAATGTATAGGCCATAGAGTCATGTACCATTAAAGGAAAATTATTGCGTAGGTTCATTATTCAAACTTTCACTTTGATCGCATGACTTCATCACAAGAAATAAAAACTTAATTTTAAAATTCGCACTGCCGCCATCTTGAGGTTATGTAAACAATTGAACAAAATTAGATACCAGTGGATTACAATGTGTATAAATATTTCCTGTACCAGGTTTCAGTGCGCTTGGAACAGTAAATCGCGAGAAAGGTCTATTTAAAATGTTCAAATTCGCTTGGCCGCCATGTTCGTTTTGTAGTTAACCGGTTTTTGAAAATCTTATAGATGGACTTCCAGTAGTGCCCTTTATCTCTGTACAAAATTTTAGGGAGATACCGCTAATAGTTTCAGAGATATAGAATGCCGGTGAAATATTTCGCACATCCGCCATCTTGTGATTATGTAAACAATTGAACGAAGTTAGATGTCGGTGCATTACAATGTAAATAAACATATACTGTACCAAGTTTCATTGCGTTTGGTTGGTCAAATCGCGAGAAACGTCTATTTAAAAGTCGCAAATTCGCTTGGCCGCCATGTTGGTTTTGTAGTTACCAGGTTTTCAAAAGTCACATAAGTGAACTTATAGTAGATCCCTCTATCACCATAGAAAATGTCAGGGTAATATCGGTAATAGTTTCGGAGATATTGAATGCTGGTAAAATATTTCGCACAGCCGCCATGTTGGATTGGTGAGTCGTAACAAAATTTGAAGGGCACGGTCGAGGTCGCCGGGAACAGTGCTATGAACTTTCCGAGTTTCATTGAAATCGCTCCTGCCGTTTAAATTTTATTAGGGGGGGACACACACACGAATCACACACACACACACACACACGCACACACACACGGACAAAAGGTGATCTCATAAGCCTATTTTCTCAAAATTGAAAATAGGCTAAAAATATTGCTAACAACGTTTCAGTAGAGTGTGACATTTTGGTCACTGCCTCATGTAGTTGGGTGTGTGTGTGTGTGTGTGTGTGTGTGGTATCTGATTGATTATTTTTAAAAAATTGACTGCCTCTTAGCATGAAGAATGATACCTAAATTTATCAAACTATAATCTACACTTAAACTACATTACAATTATCTATCTAAATCAACGATGCAATTGCCACGATCTCGTAAGCCTCATTTATTTTCATGTATAGCCTGCCATAATAGTAGGGTAAGGTGTCTTTTTGAGTTCTGAACGACTGGAATTCTCATACAGTACAGTAGATATACAGCGGTACAAATAATTGATTTTTAGCCTATTTTAATTTATGGAAAAAAATAGGCTTATGAGATCACCTTTTGTCTGTGTGTCTGTCTGTGGGTGCGTGTGTGTGTGTGTGTGAGGATTTTTGTGTGCCCCCCCCCCTAATAACTTCCAAACGGCTGGAGCGATTTCAATGAAACTCGGTAAGTTCATAGCACTATTCCGGGCGACTCCGACCGTGCCCTTCAATTTTTTTTGCTTCTCACCAATCCAACATGGCGGCAGTGCGAAATATTTCACCAGCATTCAATATCTCAGAAACTATTACCGATATGACCCTGGAATTTTGTACGGTGATAAAGAGAATTACTAGAAGTTCACCTATGTTACTTTTGAAAACCTGGTAACTACAAAACCAACATGGCGGCCAAGCGAAGTTGAGACTTTAAAATAGACGTTTCTCGCGATTTAACCAACCAAACGCAATGAAACTGGGTACAGTATATGTTTATACACATTGTAATGCAGCGAAATCTAACTTCGTTCAATTGTTTACATAACATCAAGATGGCGGCTGTGAGAAATATTTCACCGGCATTCTATATCTCTGAAACTATTACAGGTATCACCATGAAATTTTGTACGGAGATAGAAGGCACTACGTGAAGCTCATCTATGAGACTTTCAGAAACCGGATAACTACAAAAGGATCATGGCGGCCAAGCAAAGTTGAAAGTTTTAAATAGACCTTTCTCGCGATTTAATGATCCAAATGCAATGAAACTTCGTACAGCAAATGTTTATACATATTGTAATGCACTGGTATCTAATTTGGTTCAATTGTTTACGTAACCTCAAGATGGCGGCTGTGCGAATTTCGAAAATTAAGTTTTTTTCTTGTGTTTAATCATGCGATCGAAATCAACATATGAATAATGAACGTACACAATAATCATCATCTAATAATACATATCTCTATGGCCTACATATATTAAATTCCAACATGGCGACCGTCCGAAATATTTAGACGGTTCTCAATATCTACAGCAATCAAACTGAAACTTTGTAAGTATATACAGGCTATAAGCATAAGTTCACCTATGGGACGTTCAATAACCTGGCGAGCACAAAACCATCATGGCGGCGACGCGAAATTTAAATATTATAATAGACGTTTCTTGCGTTTTAACCATCCGAGCGCAGTGAAACTTGATTAGGTATATCCTTTTACAAATTTTAATCGACTGGCATCTAATTCATTTAAATTATTTTCATAACCACAAGATGGCGGCTAAGCGAAATTTTTAAAATCCCGCTTTTATTTCTTGTGTCCTAATCATGCGATTGAAGTTTCAATAAAACACCTACACAATAATCTTCATGTAATAGTACATAAATCTAAGGCCTACAATATAAAAATCTAACATGGTGACCATCCAAAATATTTAGATGGTTCTCAATATCTGCGAATCTATTACAGCAATCAAACTGACAATTTGTATGTTGATAGAGGCAATTAATATTAGTAGGATATATGAAAATAGGCTATTTAGTTCTTCACGGAACTACTTGTTGAATTTGACCGTGCGATGGTGAGGTATTTACTTCATGATTTGAGTGAATCCATTACAATGAACATGAACGACCTCCATATGGGAAGAATGATTATAGAGATATAGCGGCGACTTGTTTTTAAGTAGATGACACAACGAATGCATGAGTGTACTGTTAAAGGTTCTACTCACAGGGTCAGTGCTATTGTTTGAATGGTTCAAAACTTCACACTTGAATTATTTGTAAAAGTTCATCGTAACGTTGGCACAGTGTGGTCGTGAACGATTTTCACCTTTTTCGAGAATTGAAGGTATGATTGGGCGGCAACGCCTTGCCTAAAAGGAAACACTTCAGGAGACTGTCCACCTCAGTGGCGGCAGAATATTTTGCCGAGGGCATTGGGAAGCTGGTGTAACGATACGACAAATGTTTCAATCGTTTTGGCGATTATGTTGAGACATAAGAATAAAACAAGCAAACATTTAGTAGTAAAATCAGTTTGGTATGTCAATCCGTTATTTTTATACAGTCCATCGGAACTTAAAAAAAAAAAAAAAAAAAAAAAAAAAAAAAAAAAACAGCCCTCGTATGTAGCCTACTATGCGCGCGCTTTCAATTGTACAGCAGGGGGCCATGGCGCGCCACATGCTCGGGCAAGGCCACTGCAGCACTGAATAACAAAACTGCCACTTGCCGTTCTTACTTATATGAAAGACCCTAGTGCTGCTGTGAGGTTTTGTGGGTATCTACCAACCTAAGCTATGGTGGTAATTTTTGAGGATCCAACCAGCCTCTGGGATGACTACCTAATATACAGGAAGGGAAGAAGGAAGCACGGGAGTGATGAAGGAAGGAGGATAAAGATTTTAAATGGAAGTAGGTCTACGTTGTTTTTGTAACGTTCCTATATAGATTTAGAAATGCACTGCTAAAACCGGAATATTTCAATATCTATGTTGTTTTGAGAATTTAGATAACGTAATTTCAGGTTCTTTCCAAATTTAACTGAGTTATGGTGGCAGCGGTGCTCTTCCCATTTCCATTCCCATTCATCATAGAGCTCACTATACAGCAGCGATCCTCACTACTTGGCCCACGGACCGCATGCGACCCTGGGAACGATTTTTTGCGGCCCTCAAGACTGTTAGAGATAGGAATAAAAACATAAAAGTAAGAATTATGAAAAAAATATTTTATAAAATAATTACACAATATTTATAAATATATGTTATATTTATTTATTACGTATATTGAAAATCTGTCGTTTTTCTCTACTTAATTATTTTTCATCTACATATGTCAGTGAATCTACATTCAGTAAGCTGAAGTTCATAAAAAAGAAGTACAGATCCAAGTTAAGGAGTGAAAACGTTGACAACATTTCGAGAATTTCAATTTCTTCCCAACATGCTAACATGGATGCCATATTAGAGAGCTGTGAAAGATTTCGCCCATCAACTTCAAAGAATTAACAAATCCAAGTATTCCTGAGTCAAGTAAAAGACATTTCCCTGTGTTGTACATGGAAAACAGTTCATTTTATTGATGTAATAAACATATGTTAAAATCATATAGTTTGTAAGTTATTTAACGCCACTTCATAGTGTAGTATTGCAATAAGAAACATATATTTTGTAATTAACCTAAATTATACAGTTTGTACTTGCGGCCCTGAGGAAAATATGATACGAACTATTTGGCTCTCTAAGAAATCCTAGTGAGGTCCCCTGCACAGTAATATACGATTGACCGTGGGACGTATGTTCAAAAGAAGATTTGTTTTGCTTTGAGGAATACTGCCTATGCCCTGATTAATTTCAACGCTTTTGGCTACATCCTGTGTAATATATCTGTGAAGCCTCCGTGGCTTAGGCGGCAGCACGCCGGCCTCTCACCGCTGGGTCCGTGGTTCAAATCCCGGTCACTCCATGTGAGATCTGTGCTGGACAAAACGGAGGCAGACAGGTTTTTCTCCGGGTACTCCGGTTTTCTCTGTCAAAATTTCATTCCAGCAACACTCTCCACTATCATTTCATTTCATCTGTCATTCATTTCATCATTGCCCCAGAGGAGTGCGTCAGGCTTCGACAGCCGGCACAGTTCATATCCTCGCCGCTAGATGGGGGCTTCATTCATTCCATTCCTGACCCGGTCGGAGACTGGAAGCTGGCTGTGGATTTTCATTTCTGTGTAATATATCTACATATTATGTAGATTCACTGTAAATTTCGGACAGTGAACCCCTATATCAGCACCATGTCCTGTGTTTCACTCTGAACAGTGGAAGCTTACCGCACGTCCTCGTGGCCTATATCACTTCTTGTTACAATGAACGATTAAAATAACTCGATTTTTAATTAGTTTGGTTTCTTGAAGTAGAAGACGAGTGCAAAGAGTAGGTGTAATGAAGACTAAGCTATGGCTCTGTGAAATAATTGTTCCTCTGAGAGATGAGCAGTGAGAGAAGTTATACAATAATGAGATGTTCTCCTTTTTTCATTTTTTTCTTTTTTACATTCTGAGGATAATTGGATTCAAGGCAAATAATAATAATAGAACCGAAGAATATCATTCAACTGTTCCTTTACCAATAGGCTAAGTGTAGAAACTTAAGTTGCTGAGGGGGATCGTGATGTTGAAGTAGTCACGAAGATTGCCTCTCACCAAGGGGACCAGGCTTCGATTGCTGGTTAACCTGTGAGATTTTCGAAGTGAAATGTCTCGTGGAATGATTCAAGAACGTCACGTCAAAATATATGGCATCTAGTTTACAATACAGATGGTGGTGACTAGTTACAATTTGGGTCCAATCGTGTTGACCGACTGAATAGCATTTAAATTTATTTTAGTTAGGCAACACTGCGAAATCACAATCACAATAACATAGGTTATCAAATCAACCACACAACCAAGTACACTGGACTGATGATAAAAATGTCGAGAGACACAAAATGCCTAGGTGACAGCGACATTCAGTTGTTTTGTTAACTCGTATTAGGCGCTGGGCACATCTTTGGTCATCAGCTCCGTGTACTTGGGTGTATGTTGAATATGTCTGATAACCTGTGTTTCTGTGGTGACTGTAGTAGTGTATGTACCTGTATTAGAGACAACGATGGGGAGGTGTCACGGGACTTAAGGTAAGGTACTATCCTGGCATTTGTCTGGAGAGAGTGCGGAGAACCCTAGGGAAGAACCACACTTAGGATGGCCGCTATGAGCGCCGGAATTGAAACCTCTGATGTCCGGACTTGCTGTAGCTCCCCGTCAGTGATTTAAGGCACATGGCTACGCCGCGGGGTAAACATCCAGAGATAAAGTCTTCGCGAATGAGCCCGAAGAATAACTCACTTGCTAGAAGTGCTGGTGTATTCTCGTTTCAGCAGCATTCGGCTAGTAACCAATGACAGAGTTTGCGTCATCCGCTTCCATTAATCTGTCTGAGTGCTCAAGCAAGCTGTGTGCTGAGGTGCATCCATTAGTTGTGCATCACAATGAAAAGTGCAGTAAGAAAAATCGTTTATCTTCAAACCACCTCGTGGTGCAGTAGCCTGTACTGTGGAATTGTTGTTTTATTTGAGGGGTTTGGACATCGTGGTCATTTAGCCCCATGTACTTCAGTACGGTAGGTGTAAAATGTGTCTGATAATCTGTGTGTATATATTAGGTAGATTTCATTAGAAAGCTAACTATTGCAATGGGTACCATGTTTCGACTTCCGGAAAATTTCGACATATCTTCGCGTTTCACATCCCCCAGACCCCAAAACCACCGTCAGTTCAAAAGTTTATATATAATTTATGTATATATGTATATATATATATATATAGATATATATATATCAGTTTCTTGTGGACACGATAACTGCCGTAATTTTGCACCAATCACTTTGAATTTTTTACATAACATGTATCCCTATAAAATCTCGGTCGAGTTCGTTAATGGGCAAAATCGGTCGAAGGGGGTGAAAATGGGGGGCTTTTTTCGAAAAAGTGAAATTTCGCTATAACTCTCTTAATACGTGAAATATCGAATCCATTCAAAGTTCATAATATGTGTCGGATAAGTGCCAAAATTTTATGTCAAATAAGTTTTTTGATAGCACCAACCATTGACCAAAGGGGTGGAAAAAAGTGGGTTTTTCGGGAAACATTAATCATATCTCTCTTAATAGGCACAATATCAAAACCGTACAAAATGGACAATATTCCTCCAATAATTACCTAAAACGTTTGTCTGAAAGAATTTTCGATATGACCCACCATTACGCCACGGAGTGAGCAAAATGATTTAAATTATAAGAAAATTCCAAGTGCCAAGAGTGGTTGCCATGACAACTTTACTTTTAATTGATATGGGTTGAGCCATCAGCAGTTGCTATGACAACGCCACTGCACGAGATCACATTCTGTTTTCATATGTCTGTGGGAAGCGACTTCGGTATCGGAACTGGTAGCATGCTGAACTTCTATGCCCAAGGTCGCGGGTTCAAACCCGGCTGAAGTCGTCGGATTTACTAAGAGCGCCAAAATAACCTGAGTATGCTTTCCTTCGGAGGGGAAGTTCCAACGTTCGTTGCGAGTTGATGGTTCCGGTGGCATCTAGTGGCCAAGTTCACAGCTAGGTGTCGTTGATGGTAGTATTTTAAATTATGTAGCCTATTTTAGGTAGATTTCATCAGAAAGCTAACTATTGCAATGGGTGCCATGTTTCGACTTCCGGAAAATTTCGACATATCTTCGCGTTTCACATCCCCCAGACCCCAAACCACCGTCAGTTCAAAAGTTTATATATATGTGTGTGTATATATATGCATATATATCAGTTTCTTGTGGACACGATAACTGCCGTAATTTTGCACCAATCACTTTAATGTTTTACATAATATGTAACCCCTTAAAAAATCGGTCGAGTTCGTTAATGGGCAAAATCGGTTAAAGGGGGGGGGGGAAATTGGGGAGGGGGGCTTTTTTTTCGAAAAAGTGAAATGTCGCTATAACTCTCTTAATACGTGAAATATCGAATCAATTCAAAGTTCATAATATTTGTCGGATAAGTGCCAAAAATTTATGTCAAATAGGTTTTTTGATAGCACCAACCATTGACCAAAGGGGAGGAAAAAAGTGTTTTTTTCGGGAAACATTAATCATATCTCTCTTAATAGGCACAATATCAAACCCGTACATAATGGAAAATATTCCCCTAATAATTACCTAAAACTTTGTCTGAAAGAATTTTTGATCTGACCTACCATTACGCCAAGGGAAGAGAAAAATGATTTCGGAATTAAAGAACATGCCAAGTGGCATCAGAGGTTACCGTGACAACGCTTCTAAATTGATGAGGGATGAGCTATCAGAGGTTGCCAAGACAACGCCATTGCACGAGATCACATTCATTTTTCCATCTGACTGTGGGAAGCGGCTAACTGGTAGCATGCTGAACTTATATGCCCAAAGTCGCTGGTTCAAAGCCGGCCAAAGTCGTCGGATTTTCTAAGAGCGCTAAAAAACTCTCAGCATGCTTTCCTTTGGAGGAGAAGTTCCAACGTTCGTTGCAAGTTGCTGGTTGCGGTGGCATCTAGTAGCCAAGTTCACAGCTAGGTGTCGTTCACGTTAGGATATGGTACAAAATTAGGAACTACTACTTAAAATTGACCGTCTGCAGACCTTACCTGAATTACAGACAAAAAACAGTCATCACAATTAACACCGTTTATCAGATTCTACACACCCGGGGTTACATGACCACGTTGTCGCAGCCCCTAAACTGAGGAACCAACAAAAATCTCTGCGGGAGATAAAATTTTGCGAGAAGAAGTAACAGACTGTCTGATAGTTACACATCAGTTCCAAACCTTGCATAAGGACAGTGTGATCAGAAGTATAAAAATGAACCCCGAATGACAAGAAGGTTACCATCCCCATAAGACAATAAAATGATAAAAATATGCATACAAAAACGAAAAAAAGTTGATTTTTAACCTCCAAATGTAAAATACTTTCTTGCAATCAATGAGGTCTGATCCTCCTACGAAAACCTGCATATTTTGCCTATTATAGCCAATCCCCTAGTTTGCCCGGTGAAATCTACCTCCGCCTTCCGGCGTGCCGAGAGGATTTTTTTGAAATTGAAGCCAGGATGGAAAAGCAAGCAGCCGTGGCCCCAAGTTAGGAACTATCCCGGCATTTGCCTGGAGTAGAAGTGGGAAACCATGAAAAACCACTTCCAATATGACTGAGGTGCGAATTCAATCCACTTCTTCTCAGTTTTGCTTCACAAGGCTGAAGCACCCCGTTTCAACCCTCAGAGCAGAGTTCAATTTCTAGTCAGAGCCTGGATCGAACCCGGACATCCGGGTTCAAACCGTGGTTGTGATTTCCAACTCTGGCAATCAATAGTAATTCTGGTCTATATTTACTTATTTATTTATTTATTTACTTATTTATTAATTTACTAATTAATCAATTTATGTATCTATTTATTTATATATTTATGATTATCACACAAAATCCACACACACCCAAGATACATGGGGCTATATGAACAAGATGTCGCAGCCTTTAAAACAAGCAACATCAAACAATAAAACAACATAAATTCCTGTATTTTTCATTGCTCCTATTGTAAGTTCTTATGTGTATGTCTTATTTTGACGGTATAATTGCTTTAATATCGGAGCTCTTTCCGTAATAAAATTTAGTATCCCAGGAATTCATTTTGCAGATATTTTGTTATATTCTGTCTTCACCCTAATGAATTGTAAACTTTCTTTAGTAGTGACTTGATCCTTGACTGTCACCCCTGAGATCCCGATTTGATTCCCGATTCTGATAGAATAAATTTTAATTCTCGTCTGAAGGTGTTTACTAAGCCTCGGGAACCAGACTTAAACAGAGGTGGGTTCAATTTCTCCTTATTTTTTAACATTGCATATTTTCGGATCTCTATTTCTGACAAATCCCAAGATGATACCTAACTTCATGCCACGGCCTCTTTATATTAAACTCAAGTCCAAAGAAAAAATAGTGCTCTTCAGGGATGAACAAGAAAGAAAGAAAATGATAGCAGCCACTTAACATCGAACAACTCAGAAAGCAGATATCAGAGAGGATGAAACAAATGTGGCCAGAGAGGAAGAAGACATTTAGCAAGAATTGAAGTATTGATTTAACGTGCTCTGTTTAAGTGCCATTCCATTAAACAAAACAATAAATAATAATAATTATACCGAGGAGAAAATAAAGAAACACTATACGCAAAATAGGACTCTTCTTTCAAGACCATTTAACACGAATGACCTCTGGAAGATTATGCAATCGAATCTGTGCCTACTTTGTGGAAAAGGAAACCAAAGGGATCTGGTTTACAGAGGTGGAAAAAGACCTACGAGAACTGGAGACATCACATGAGGATATCTTCGAACGTGACTCTTTGAAGAAGGAACTTGAGGAAATACAGAGATTTCATCCAAAACCCATATTGAAAACCGGCAAGAAGTGGACCGAAGAAGAATGCGCAAATACTGGGCCAATGTGAAAGAACGAGGAAAAAGGCAGTTGAAATAACGTATACAATTGAAGACCCAAACAATTATAAAAATAAACATGCCTAGGAGGTCTACTGTACTTCTTTCAACCGACCAACAGGTAGATTTAGAGGCTAGAAGCCCACATGATTCACTTAGAGGAAGGAAATACAAAATGTGAGATTTAAATTAGTGCATAACTAAGTTATGTTCACTATGAAGATCAATGTTGAAAGTTCGGGAGAAGTACGGAGCATCTTGCACAAGTTAACCATTGTGACCCACGGGTTAATAACTGACTCGTGTTTGTACCACACAATGTTGACTTAACATTCACGTCATTCTATTCGACCTTGGGTTGTAAGTGTTCATCAAGGCGACGCGACGTTTAAATAGACGTGTTATTTTACGTCGTGCTACGTCCAGATATTTAACTCGCTGCAGAGTGGCTGCTTCTTGCTCAGCAACAATTAATAAATGGAAGGTAATTTAGCGTGTCCGCTGGCGCCTGTGACGTCATTGGAGGAATCTGAGCATTGCTTTACATGTACATAGACTAACACACGGCTGGACAAAAACTGCAGCAATCCTATTAATGTGTAACAAGGCTGGCCATTGAAAGTAGCTAGGACGACCTCGCGCGTGCAGTGTACAGTATTTACCACATGTTTTTCTTTAAGTACGCTACAGATCGTTGGCGACCTACTGGAGCAATAACTCTCTATGGTCCACACAAGCAGAGGCAGTGGTTTTCATTGGTTGTTAAACGGCATCAGCTGAATTATGGAAAGATTCCCAGGCCTTATGGAATTCTTCGATAATGCATGCATATCAATAAGTATTATAATAATAATAATGTTATTGGTTTTACGTCCCTTTTAACTACACTGGCTTTTAGAGACGCCGGGGTGCCGGAATTTTGCCCCGAAGGGGATTTTTAACGTGCCAGTAAATCTACTGACGCGGCTCCCTCGCATTTGCGCACCCTCAAATGCCAGCTGACTGCGCCAGGTTTCGAACCTGCAACCTTGGGCTCAGCAAGCGAGAACGTTACCCCCTGAGCCACGCAGCCAGACCAATAAGTATTAATTATCTGATGTAAGTAATTAATATTTCAATCTTACTAATATTAAATTACGTTTTATTATTAATTATTATTAATTATCATTCTATTTCTCTATGTTCATGGTTTAAGAAAATACATGATATTTAAAAATGCCTATTCTGCCTATATTTCAGTGACAAATGCGATACAAGAATACCGGTAAATGCAACAAATCACAACTGTAAATCGTCAAAATTCTATCAGTTTGTCATTTCCAGTTTCATTTTCACACCTATGAGCTCTTATATTTCCTTATAGCTATCAGTACACTGAAATATCTTTCCGGCTTTGTTGGCCTAATTATGTTGCAGTTGTTCAATGATGATATTATTAACAAAGAGTTTACGTTTAAAAAAACTTATATTTTCGCACTGAAAGTTTATCAGAATAGGCTATTTTTACATATTTTATAAGGAGGCTATTTGTTTTAATAGTATTGTTTATTTAATTTTGTAATTTGCTGAAATGTATATAGAAAAAATAAATCAAAGTCAATTCAAGATTTTCTCAACGTATATTCTGTGACTTACGTGACATTTATGTATTTTACATTTATATTTTTCATTTATTTATTTAAAAACTTCTCATTATATTGACTACCGCACTGGACAACGAGCAATGCATGCATATAACGACCATTATATCATCAGTTACAAACACAAAATTCAGTAGGCCTATATTCAACATGACTGTGCAGAGTTCTATACTAAGTGATTGTTAGTATAAGTGATGTCTAAGTAATGCATTTGATCCTTTGAAGCCAGGAAAGTTTACAGTCTAGATGATACAGTTAGGTATATGCAACCTCTGTATGCTAATTTTGAAATGAGTAAAATTTGTCCCTTTTCAGAAATTAAAATTCGTACAATATATAATTTGTGTTCTACCCCTTAAAGCAATTGAAATCACTTTAACCGTTTATATTTTATTAAAGGGACACACACATACACACACACACACACACACGGACAAAAGTATATTCTCATAAGCCTATATTTCACAACATTAAAATAGGCAAAATATATATAAGAATTTATGTTTTTGTCATCTTAATGAAGGTACAGTACCTTATATTAACTACAGTATGCTTTGCTGCTGTGCTAAAATACTTTTTTAAATTCATTAAATCTCCAATAGTTTCCTTGATAATTTTGCGGCCCGGAACAATTGAGGTACTGAAGTCTTTTGAACTATGCTACACCTCTTCATCAGATTACGCGACTGTTAGAAGAACTCATAACATATTTCATAGATTTATGGCATGTAATAGAATCTACCACTAGAATTGGTAGTGTGTAGCCAAAATTTGTAGGTTATTTGCTTAGAATCGCTCTATCAAATTCCAACGTTCGCGGCTGAGTGTTAGTGATAGTGGCGTCTGGTAGCCAAAGTTGGAACTACTTGAAATAATAAACTTGTTGGGGAGCCTACAGGTGTTCAATTGAAATGATCTGCTATGGCCATTGGCTACAATTCAGAAATCAAATAATATATTTCTTCAAAATTCATCCAATTTTCAGACGAATAATGGGTTCACATAGCTTCATTTAAGAACGATCAGACACACATTGCTAACAAAAATTATTTCATTCCTTTCAGACGAGATGCATCACGTTGACTGTTGACACGTCATTAACCAAAAATGATTTCAATATTTTCCATAAAATTCCTGTTAAAATAACATCACGAGGGTTGTCTATTTTATACTTATTCTGAACCGAAATTCTCTTTAGGATTGGCAACCCTTGAGTAACATGTTGCTTAACGCTTGGTTGGTGGAGCAAGAAGTGTGTCTGGAAACCTTGCTCATAAAGCATGCGTTGTATTGTAATTGAGGTCTGCATCACAGTCGATAACAAAAGTTCACGAGAGCTGTAAATAACTAAAAACGATTCTAATACCTTTCTGAAGGCTAGCGTTACATTATTCTTCAGCTTATATCACAGAAGACGAGAAATCGAGATATAAAATACTCGAATGAGGAGAGACGTGCAATAAGAGTGTCATTCAATCACTTCAAGAAGTTCAATATGAAATATGCAGTTATATTGAATTTCAACATCTTGGATATCGGTTCATCAAACGAAATAATTGGACGTATCTCTTGAAAGTTGAACTGTTCATGATACCAATCATTTATTCATAACGATTTACTCTGAATATTTATTCTTTCGGGAATGTGTCATTTCTTAACGTATTATATTATTTAAATTATTGGTATTTCACTATTATTGTACTTTCATTTACGATAATTATTAAACATTTCTGATTTTCTTTACAGTTTATGATTTTATTTTAAATTTAATTTCATGATAACATTTTTTGAATAGCTCTGGGCTATGAGCGATCATTTACATAATGTAGGCTACATGAAATATAACATGGTTTCTAAATTTACGGTATTCAGTCAGTAATACTCAGATATGTATTACCGGGTTCCTCATGTATACAAGAGTTCTTTCGATTTCAAAGTACGAATAATTTCACTATCTTGCCCGTATGAAATGTTCAGAACTCAAGATCTTTCGAGAATCAAATAGATTTTGTTATTAAATTAGTGCAACAATGAATATGTGACGTATGGAATTAATTGAAGCCATTTTTTCAGTGTTACCTAATTATATAAATGAAAGCTATCCCATAGGTCAACACAAATTGTGCCCAATTGCATTAGGCGGGAAACAAGTATTTACCTGAGAGACGAGATATTATTCCAAAATAACACGCTTTTATGTACAAAATGGGGTGATTAATTGGATGACATGATTCGAACGTCAAGGGTTTATCTTGAGTTCCTGTTCACCTAGGATTAATTAGTGTACGATCTTTATGAATTACAAATAAAAAATGAAGCTTGTAGTTTAACTTGACCGTTAATCTTGAGATCATGAGCCACGGGACCTCCTTTTTACGTGGAATCTGAACCACAGGACATGGCATTTCAATTCGAAAATCTCACATGCATTGACCGGAAATCGAACCCGAACCGCCTTGGTGAGAGGCATACAGCTAGACCGCTGAGCCACCACGCCCCTTTTATGAATTACATTTATGCACAAATATACGTCATACTGTCATCGCGGCAGGAGATGGCAGTTGAACACGCTGTGACGGGGTGCGTGGGGGTCTTGCAGTACGCATGCGTGGCCCGCCTATTCCTAAATTAAATATATCGGCTTGCCGCATGCCAATGGTTGTCATTGCAGCAGGTGACATTCAGCCAGTGAAAGAAGGAATGTGCTGAGTGAGTGAAGCAAGTAGTGACCAACTGAATGTTTTTGGAATGCGCGATACGCAGTGAGCGGAAAGACCCCTGCAGTTCAAACCCGACTGCCAACTCCTGACGCGATATCAGTACAATGTTTAGATAACATAAGTTTGTAAAACCTTGTGTAATGCGTCAAAATTATTTTCTATAGTTGTTGCCTTATTATAATAATTATTATTACTATAGTTAACGTATCTTGCCTGTGATCTATTGATTTATTATTGTGAATAATATCAGGAATGATGTTGTTAAGCCTACGTGAACATGATCTGAAGATGAATGCTTGTCGTTCGAATCATGTCATCCAATTAAGTACCCCATTTTGTATATAAAGGCGTGTTATTTTGTAATATTACATCTCGTTTATTGCAGGTTAGGGCATGTAAATACTTGTTTCCCGCCTAATGTAATTGGGCACAATTTGTTTTACCCTACTGGAAAGCTTTCCTTAATAATAATGCGACGTATTGCAACTGGGGTCTAAATCACTGGCGATGACAAAAGTTCATGAGATCTGTTACTGGCAGAACTAAACACGAGTTGGAAACCTCTCTGAAGGTGTACTTCATAAAGCACATCGCGTGAAAATTCATGAGGAAGATAACAATATGCCGGTCGTATTTTGATTATTTGAACGACCAGGATGGTTAGCGTACGGCTACTAACGGTTAGGCCTATATTTAAATAATATCATGGCCGCCTTTAATCCAAATTCTATTCCCAGTTACAAATATACACATCTAGTACAGCCATCACAAACACAGGTTATCAGGCAGATTCAAAGCACTCCTAAGTACACGATGTCACAAAACCCTCCAATGAATCAACAACAACAAGTCTTCTTCTTCTTCTTCTTCCTCCGGGTGACCGCGTGGCATAGAGATAACGTTCTCGCCTACTGATCCCAAGTTAGGGGGATCGAATCCCGGAACATTCAGCTGGCATTTGAGGGTGAACAAATGTGAGATAGCCGTGTCTCTAGATTTACTGGCACGTTAAAGATCCCCTTCCGAGCAAAATTCTGGCACCCTGGAGTGTCGTCTCTAAAAGCCGCAGTTGTTAAAAGGGGCGTAAAACCAATAACATTATTATTATCTCTTCTTCCTCCTGAATTTGCGCCCTTCTCTCTTTGTGAGTGCTCAAGCTCGAAGTATCATTCGTGTGTGAGTGAACTTGGCGCCTAGATGCTGCAACACTTGGGACAGAATGAAAACAAGACGTCGAGTTCAGTAGTCCACACGTGTTCACGTGAACTTGCCAGTTCTGTTAATGGCTACAGAGCGCGATGCATATAGCAGAACGAATGGAGGCTATTTTGGTCGACCTTGCCAAATCCTGGTCTTGCAATTAACACTTGGATCATTCTTCTTTTCTCTTCACACAGTAGCATGGACAAACCAGTGGTGAGGCGTGCTCAACGACTGATTGGCTTCATAATGTACTGTACATATGACGAGCGTCTCACCTAACAGCTACATTCACCTGTTTGTATTATTTATTGTGTTGATAGGTGACAATTACACAGGTCAGCATGGATTTTCCTATTTTGATTTTGATTCTTGTTTTACATGTACTTTGCTAATCTGATTCAAATAATTGCCATTACTTTTGTCCTATCACAGGCATACCAATTGTTTATAATTTCAGTAACAAAATTTTAAAACATTCACAATATCTCTAAAGAAATAGGGACACAAATATTTATTTGGAAGTAAACAATCCCTCTATGTTAGTTTAATTTTCATAATCTCTACTTAGTAAAAAACAAAGTCCCCAATTCTTGGATGTTCCAGGAAATCTCAAGAACCACTGGATGGATTTTGATATGGTTTTCACCATTCTGTAAAGGATTTCCCGCGGAAATTTTCCGCAGAAAATAATTTATTTATGGCCAACGAAAGCCGAGCAGTAACGACTTCAGTGAGCCAAGTCGAACAAAACCTATCGTCCATGCGCCTTTTATGGTTACGCTGGGTAAACCGTTAACAATTTGTGTATACTATGAGTGTAAGAATTGTTCAGCATGTAAAGTTCTACAAAAAAATGTCCGCGACAGCATATCTATATCTTCAATTCATCCCCCACTGTAAGTGTTTTTACGTTTTCATTTCTTCCGACAATCTCCATTTAATTACTAACTTTGGAGACAGTTTACGAGCTAGCAAGCAAGCGAGCCTATCAGCCCAGTGTCAGCCTTCGTTCCACAGAATACACTGTCAAGTTTCGATTGGGCGGAAGGGGGATTTGTGTTTCATGCTCCTCGCCATTCTTAAATTATGTCTGACAAGAATTGGTTGCACATACTATCTCCATGATAATGTTATTAATAGTTCAGTCAGTGATTTTAACCCATCATGACGAGGCGGAAAACGGATATAGGTCGTATTTTATTGAAATCATAAATAATACGGGTTAAGCTTACGTTGGGTAAACCGTTAAAGATACCGGGCGAAGCCGGGGTGGATTGCTAGTTTTGTTATAAGAGACGAGAATATATTATCATCAGATGTCAGCACGCTCCACTGTGTAATAGCGGATATTGGATAGAAGTTACATCGAACAGTGCTGAGCCAGATACACATTGTCTAGAAAAGTGTTCCAGTGGTATGTTTCGTCTGTTTAAGTTCAGTCGTTTATTATGGTTGACGTGTATTGCAGGTTTTCGAGATTAAGTATGTTGTAAAGATTTCTTTTTTACATGTATAAGGTGCGTTCAAAAATAACAAGCGGGAGGCATAACTACAGAAACCAGTACCTGTATGTTAAAAGTATTGGCACTGGCTGTTGAGGCACTTGTTCCACTGTGACTCAAGGCGGTAAATGGCTGTCTCATAAAACTCCCTGGGCTGCGATGTGAACCAGTTCCGCACGTACAGCTGGACGTCGGCGTCCGAGGTTAATCGTTGGCCCCGCAGAGCCCTTTTCAGGAGACCAAACATGGCGTAATCACAGGGAGAGAGGTCTGGAATGTATGGAGGATGGCCGAGAACCTCCCATTTGAATTTCTGCAGGAGTGCCGCGACTGTGTTGGCCGTATAAGGTCGTGCATTGTCGTGGAGCGACCACGGCGGCTATGGCGTTCACTGTCACTCGGCGGTCCTGGGTAATGAGTGCATCAACCAGCTATACGCTGTCATCGGTAATGCCAGGGGGTGCCCTAGACCGGGCATCATCGGCTAACGACACCCATTCTTCCCTGAAGCGCTTGTGCCACGCCTTGACTCTTGCAAGGTACATGCAGTGTTCACCGTACACTTGTGACATTCGACGATGAATGTCCGTTCCCCCTACTCCTTCCGCTGTCAGAAACCGAACAACACCTCTTTGCTCTTCGGTTGACGCCTCTATGTCACTGTTTGCAATGCGACTGGCAGCGTTGGACGATTGGTGCATGCTGCTGCTCGCTTTGTATCGTCACGTGACATGCACGCGTGCCCTCTAGCGACAGGCTGTGACCTTCCACGCACTGGTCGGAACCACACCTCGTTACACACGCCATGATTAGCCAATGTCGTCACCGATTTGCGCATTCCAGCCTGCGGCTCGTTACTTTTTGAAACACCTTTTATTTATTTTTAAACTAGATTTGATGCAGGAACATGGAATGCACTTCTGTAATTCATACACTTTGAATTGAATATCAAATATCAGTTATTGAATCCCAAAAAGGTCTCACAAATTATTTATCAGCTACGTGAAACCCCCTTAATATGCTGTGATAATTATAATGTGAATGTCTGGTTTCGTTGCAAAGTTTGCGTTTGAACACAATAGATGCCTGCAATTAACAGTTATAAAAGTAATAGATGGAATAACTAAATCATTTGAAGAATGAAGGAACAACCACGGTAGATCAGTTGTGCCCTCTTGCAAATTAGTATTACAACTCAGCCCATGTCTACTGATGACTAACACTTGACCGAGTTAATCTTTCAAATAAATTGTTGTTTAATTTGAGTGGTTTGGGCATTGATGTCGTTTATCTCCGTGTGTTTGGGTGCGTGTGAAATTATATCTTACAACTTGGGTTTGTGTGGTGGCTGTATTAGTGTGTGTATTTGGCTCAACTCAGGTGAGCATTGGGAAGGAGGCAGCCATGGCATTTACCTAGAGTAGATTAGGGTCTCGGTGTGGCTTACACAAATCGTAATTTGTGGATTTTCAACACGATTGCGCTCATTATCGCGTTTAGGTGATCGATTTCATACACACTCAATATCCATTACAAGGGTATACGTTAAATGCATTTGAAAATGGGACTGAAGTGCTAGTGACTTTGCTCTCGTGACTCCAGAGACTATTGACCATATTCAGAATTTGGATATAGGTGTATACATTCCACTGTATCTCTAGCATATCCTAAATAAATAAATAAATGAATGGGACTGATTATTATCATTAAAATAATCAATGTTAGCAATCGTTAATTGTGATAATTAACTAATACATGTAATTTTTACAGGAGTGTATTTACATATTTATATTTATTACCCCACCCATTCATTGGGGACAATCGTGTTGACCGTCTGAGAAGCTACAAATTGCAATTGATTACTGTTTTCAAGCTTTCGTGTGAATTTAGAGAAGAGATATTCGAAGGTTATTACTGATGGTCCGCTCTTGAACTATTAAAATATTCGTGCACCATGGATTGAAATCACCTGATTTAGAGAGCACATTCCAAAGTCATTGAAAAATAGAGAGAACGGGCCCAGCTCGGATATACTTCAGATTCCCCAATTCCGAAAAATTCCAGAAGTAATTCCTTGTGGCAAAAGTTGTTAGTGCATAGGTAAGAGAACATAACTTGGTGGGCAAATAAAAGATGCTAGTAGCTCGGTCAATAGAAAGATTTTTATTAAAAAGATGTCCCTGATTTAATTTCTTTTATTATGTCTAACTAGCAACCCGACCCGGCTTCATTCGGGAACAGTTATTAATACCTTACGTGATAAGCGCTTTTTTTTTCAATGCCAATGAACAACGACCAATATCTGTTTTACGTCTCAGCATTATGGGTTAAAATCACTGACTGGACTATTAATTATATTATCATGGAGATGCATGTGCAACAAATTCTTGTCAGACGTAATTTAAGAATGGCGAGGTGCATGAAATACAAATCCCACTTCCGTCCAATCTTAACTTGACTGTGAATTTTGCGGAATGAAAAGTTCACAGGTGAAATGAAGAAAAGCCGAGTTGCACTTCCAGGGAAATTCCAAACACAACCACTCTTCTCTAAAGTTTTTAACTCAACACGACTCGACAGTTTGCTGCTGGCTGTATCTGGGACAATAAGCTCGTCCCCTAGCTAAGCTGTAGCTGGGGTGATAGAATCGCCCCTAGCTAGTTCGTAAACTGTCGTCTCAGAAACTGAATGGAGATTGTTGGAAGAAATGAAAACGTAAAAACACTTATAGTATGCGATGTATTGAATATAGATATATGTTCTCCCGGGCTTTTGTAGACCTTTTCATGCTGAACAATTCTTACACTCATTTTTAATCGTTTGCCCAGCGTAAGCTTAAAAAGTGCACGGACGCCAGTTTCCTTTTCGACCTTTTCACTGAAATCGTTATTGCTTGACTTCCTTTGGTCATAAATAAATTATTTTCTACAGAAACCTTCCTCGAGATATCCTTTACAGAATGGTGAAAACCGCATGAAAATCCATTCAATGGTTCTAGAGATTACCCGTGACATCCAAGAATCGAGGAATTTGTTTTATGCTAAGTAGAGATTATATGCCAATCATTATAATTTAATATTACATAATCCCCCTTCCGTCCAATAGTAAAATGACTGTGAATTTTGCGGGACGAAAAGTTCACAGGCGAAATTAGAGTTGCACTTCCAGGGAATGGCGAGGTGAATGAAACTCAAATCCCCCTCAAATCCCCCTTCCGTCCACCCTTCTCAGAAGTCTAAACCCAACACGTCTCAACGGTTAGCTGCTGACTATATCTGGGGCAATAGGTCCGCCCACTAGCTAGGCTGTAACAGGGATGACAGACTCGCCCTTAGCTAGCTCGTAAACTGTCGCCTCAGTAGTTGAATGGACACGGCTGGAAGAAATTAAAACGTAAAAACACTTATAGGGGGCGAAGTATTGAAGAGAGACATATGCTCTCGCGGACTTTTTTGTAGAACGTTTCATGGTGAACAATTCTTACGTTCATAGTATTTAGATATTTCTAACGGTTTGCCCAGCGTAAGCTTACAAAGCGATCGGACGCCAGGTTTTTTCGACTTTTCCACTGAAATCGTTATTGCTCGGCTTCCTTTGATCATAAATAAATTATTTTCTACAGAAATCATCCTCGAGATATCCTTTACAGAATGGTGAAAACCGAATCAAAATCCATCCATTGGTTCTCGAGTTTACCCGTATCATCCAAGAATCGGGGACTTTGTTTTATACTAAGTAGAGATAATTTTCACTGCTCTCTAGATAAACGAGTGCTTAAATACAAGAGAGTTCACGGCAGCGGGAGGCTGTAAGAGTCGCTCAAACCAAACATGAAACAAAAATTCCCTGGGGGTACACAGCGTCCTGTTGCATGCGTTTGGAGTTGAAGAGTCCCTTGTGATAACCCAAAATCAGTCACCTTAAGTCCGGCTTAGAAGAGAAGTCTGTACCAAAATTAGTCACACAAATGAATGAATGAATGAATGAATGAACTGCTTGCTATTGTTGATTTATTTACGGGCTATGAGGCATTGTGGTCATGTAGCCCAGTGTACTTTGGTATGTGTCTGGAAACTGTCCTATAACCTGTGTTATTACGATGAATCTATTAGTGTGTGTATTTGTAGTGGGACCTAGAAATGGGTAAGAAGCGGTCGTGGCCTAAAAAAAAAGGAACTATCCTGGTATTTACTCAGAGTAAATGTGAGAAACCATGGAAAACCACTTCTAGGGTGGATGAGGTGGGAATCGAATCTACATATTCAGAGTTATGCCTCATGAGGAGGAGCAAATACCGTTTTAACGCTCAGACCAGAATTACATATCTTTGTAGAACCGGGAATCTAACTCAGAGCTCAGGGATGACAGGTACGAATGCTAGCCACTGCACCACAGGGTAGAAATGAACAACCCAATAAATGACTTGATGGATGAAGTGCAGTTGTCATTGTGTTAGTTTTAATCTCAATCATGAGCAGTGCTTTTGTCCTAGGTTATACCATGCTCTAATTTTCTTACGTTGTTAAACTACTTACACAATAAAGCGCCTTGCTTTAGCAGACTTTAAAAGGAGGATACGTAGAAGAACAAACAATTGCTCGGGATGAAAAATGACTCTTCAAGTCACGTCATAATAAGAGGCTGACTAATCTTTAGTATCAAACATAACACTGAAAGGTGACCTGAATTCACTTTGTCTAACATTCCATGTATCAGAGACGTGAACAGAAAATCAATTGTCTCTGGCAAGTTATAAATGAGGTGGGGTGGAGGTTGTAATTACTTGCAACCTCCCACAAGCCTTACACTGTGTGTCTGCACATATTGATCAACCTCCTTGATGACCCATGCATAGAGGTTAACTCTGCTCTTCTCACCATGGTGGACCGGGTTCGACTCCAGGTTAAAATAAGTAGTAATTTTCGAGGTGAAATATTATTCATTCATTAATTTACTTTATTTGCAGATGGGGGTAATTCCTCGGTGGTAAATTGTACAATTACAGAAAATACAACAAAAAAAAGTCAACCCCTGGCACTATACAGCCCATGACGGGCTAAGGCCAACCAAGCGGCCGCTGCCCAGCCATTCGGCCTGCTGATATTGGGGTGACGCGTGATCAGCTCGTCGGGTCCCCTCGGCCGTTAATCTTAGTATTCGTGATCGAGGCGCTGTCTCACTGTCAGACAGCTACTCAATTATCCTCACGAGGCTGAGTGCACCCCGTTCCAACACTCACGTCAGTTTTAAAATCCCTGACGGAGCCGGGGATCAAACCCGGTGCCTCCGGGTGAGAGGCAGGCGCGTTACCCAACACCACAGGGCCGAATCAAACACACTTAATGCACACAAGAGGCGATTTGGGAGCTACAGTAATTCCATCGTAGTATTTAAACAACATTTCAGTCTTCGCATAAACACATCAATATGTTTGGGAAATAGACTCCAAGTCCGAGGCAGGTAATGAGTTCCAATTATTATCAATTCCACGATTAATGGAGGAATATTATCCATAATGTGTACGCTGCGGTTGGTCATTAACTTTATGTGAAAGATCTGCCCTGCTCAGGTAGGTTTAATTTCCCAGATGTTTACTTAATTCTTCCCATGTTGGCCGATTAGGGTAAGTGTTAAACATAGCGTATAATCTGGATTTCGTTCTTCTGTCTTCCAGAGTTTTCCAAACTAGTTATCCTATCATTAGAGTTACACTACTTCTAGGATTAAAATTGTTGAGCACAAACATAGTAGCATTTCTTTGTAGCATCTCCAGCTCATCGATGAGCCTTACTTGATATGGGACCCAAACTACTGAGCCGTATTCCAAGATTGGCCTCTCCAGTGTCAAATATCCTAATTCTTTTGCCGTGGAACTACTGTCTTTTAGCACCCTCATTACAAAATGAAGTGATTTGTAGGCTTTGGAGACGACACAACACACACAGGTACGTCCAGTTGTTTGGCTCCAAGGTAAAAAGAAGGTCCCCTGGCTGATAACCGCTATTAACAGAAGTTGGCCATAACGACATGTGCCCAATTTAAGCCTAAGTGAACGAATGAAATATATTATTCAATTATTACGACCCCTCCCCCTATTTGTTTCAGAAGTGTGTAATTAATGTTTTATTCGCATATAAGGGTGTTAAAATATTGTTATTCCTCGCCCAATCTGATTGGGCAAAATTCGTGTTGACCGACTGAAAAGGATTGCTTAGGCAACACTAAAGATGCCTTCTAGCTCTTCAATTATGACCACTAGGTTGATAGCTACTTAAAACTACCAACCACCTCGTGGTGTAACGGCAAGCGTTCGCCACAGAACTCCGGGTTTGATTCCAGGCTCTGCAAAGAAACCTAATTTTGGTCTGAGTGCTGGAACAGGGTACACTCAGCCTCGTAAGACAAAACTGAGTAGAAGTGTGTTCGATTTACACCTCAGCGATCCTGGAAGTGGCTTCCCTTGGCTTCCCACTCTACTTGAGGCACATGCTGAGATGGTTCCTAACTTAAGGCCACGACCACCTTCTTCCCAATCCTCACTTGAATTACATACACGCAAACTAATACAGACATCACAATAACACATGTTATCAGAATTACACACTCACAAACATGGCAAATTACACATGGCTAAATGACTACGATGTTACAGCCCCTCAAATTAAACAACAACAACAACAACAACAACAATGTAAAGCTACAAGCTCTCTTCCTTATTACTAGGAACATTATGAACGTGACCCTCCCGATGTCCGTGAAATTATTCATTCAGGCTGATTAGATAGGCCTCAAAGGGAAATATTTGGAATTGAATTTAACCCCCGAATTATTATGGTCATCAGCGGCAGATGATCTCGTTGTTCCGCCCCTTAAACAACAATAACTAACTAACTAACTATTATGGTCATCCCAACGGAGAACAAAATTGTAAGCATTTTAACGTACATTGAAGGCTTGACTCAGCCCATGTGGATAAGTGATTATGCTAGACCAATGGCACTACTAACAATACTTCTTCCAGCATGCACCATGCTCTCTCATCGCAGACAGCCATCCCCGATTTTTAGCCTACTTTTCACATTTTGCAAAAATGAGGAAAAAGTAGACTTATGAGATCGGGCAAATGTGTGTGTGTGTCTGTCTGTCTGTCTGTCCTTCTGTCTGTCTGTCTGTCTGTCTGTCTGTGTGTGTGTGTCCCCCTATCAACTCCTAAACGGCTGCAGCAATCGAAACAAAATTTGGTAGGAGTAAAGATCTGTACCTGAATATCTCACGGCCATATTTGAAAATGATGTCAGTGCTACCAACTGCTGAAAAATCGCAATTGAAATTTGAGCTCCATGTTGGATAGCTTGGAAGGTATCAATGGGGGCTATTTCAAAATTGGCACACGTATAGATAATACTATTGCAGTTTAATTTCCAGGAGGCCATACATCGCAGTGTTGCCAAAATGATTATAAGCCTACTGATAGGTCCAAATTTTAAATGCATATAACTTCTACACTATCAATTGGATTTCAACCAAATTTCGTATGTGCTATGTGTACATAAACAGATATGACTGAGCGTATTCTTATGATCCATCAGGGCTGCCAACTGTTAATAAATGCTCTCAATTTATTTTATCTAAATACCAATATATCAGAAAGTATGCAAGCCGGCAGCTTTAAACTATGCACACGTTTAGTACCTGACATTCTACATTAATTTGGAGTAACTTATATACGCCAGTGCTACCAACATGATTCTATGCCTGCTGAGAGGTACATCTTTAAATACATGTAACTTCTATACTATCATTTGGATTTCAACCAAATTTCGTGTGTGCTATGTGTACCATAACATATGTGTCTATGCCGAATCATAAGAGGAACCAGGGCTGCCAACTGTTAATAAATGCTGTCTCTATTTTTGTTACCCTAATATCAATATATCAGAAAGTATGCAAGCCAACGGCTCTAAACTTTACACACGTATAGTACCTGGCATTCTAGATTAATTTGGAGTAACTAATATAGGCCTACGCCAGTGCTGCCAACATGATTCTAAGCCTGCTGATAGGTGTCCAATTTTAAAATGCATGTAACTTCTATACTATCCAATGGATTTCTTTCAAAATTGACACAACAATAGATCATATTATTTCAGATTATTTCTGACCAATACAGGTATGTCATTGTTGCCAACATGATTTTACGCGCGCTGTTAGATCCAATGTTTAACTGCATGTAACGTCCATGCTATCCATTGGACTTCAACCAAATTTTGTATTCTGTACCTTAAGAGATGGAACTAAGAATATATTCAGTCACCAGGGCTGCCAACTGTAGTTCTCTATTAGGCTACATTATGCCAGGTGTTCGCTTTTGCGAATGTTTTTTTTTTGTAGGCTATGTTTCCCGCACGGTTTGAAACACTCGTTCAATTTCTGCCCCATTATTTTTTCCGTTATAATTGCAGTATGAACGCGGTGTTCTGATTATTTACTTAACTTACGTTTCATTTGAATTGTTGTTCTTTATTATTCTTGTCAACTCACCTTTTTCTGAAGTGTCTTTCTAGACGCACCATACTGTCACACTTTTTCATGAGGTACTGTGCTCATCTCAGCGGCAACCTTCGCAATGTGCTTGGGGCTGTGCGCTGATTGGCTGTTTGACGCCCCTCCTTCATTCTGGATTGTTCGGCGCGCTGTCGTCATTTCCACTATATATTCTCCGCTTCGCCGTCCTGCGGCCCTGTCTACATCTACCTGCTTGAACCAGTCTGACCACGGCTGCCTGCCGTTCCACAACAAGGCCCTTCTTGGGAAGGCCCTGTTAGTAAACATTGTGTGGCTGGAACCTTGCCAGGCGGCATGCTTCATCGCTCGGACTCTGTCATGCTAGGCGAGGCATGAGTCAACGACCTTCACCTCAGCAACTAAGTCAGCCCGCTAGCTCACTACAACTCGGCGATGAGAAACTATAACTGCTTGTAATCCGCCAGACAGATCATTACCAAGAGGTCTGTTCCTGCGGGGTACAATTCGCCAATGGAGCCACCATCCATCTTTCTCGGAAGGCATGCCGAGGCATCTTAGAGGAAGCCTTTGTTTGGATCACAACCCGCTTCCTGCGGGCCAAATACTAAGTATAAAAGTATCGAATTATTGGTAACGTGAACTTCCTTCACTTGGTTTATACATTCTTCAAGGCTAAGCCTTTTTTCTTGCTTCTTGCTTATTTTTAGATATTTTTCTTGAAAATACTTTTTAATCGCCTTTTTTTATGGCCTTTTTATGCATTTTTATTGTAATTCCTATTTATTCTGAGTTTCCTGGAGAAACATTGCATTTTTTATTATCTTCTTTTAATTATTCTTCTAAATGAAAATGTTTGTTATTGCTTCCCAAATCAAATAAATGTATCGAACCTTGGTTATCAATATTTGGTTTCTTCCTCATCGCTCTATTTAAATTTCACTGTGTGCCCGAATCCTAATCCCCCTTTTCCCAGTTGGGGTGCTAAGACTCACCCCTTTCCACCAGGTATGCAGTATTTCGAACTAAGTAGAAATTTCGATATTACCAACTTAATTTCGTCATTATTCTAGATAGATCCATATAGATTAATCATTGGCATGAATCTTAAATTTTAAGAAAAGTAGGCTCTATAGTTCGTAACGGAACTTCTTGTTTCCTTCTCTGAGGATGGTTCTGATTAATTCCGGAATGAAATAACACCACAGACGTCTTCCAGTTTGAAATGTATGCAGATTTTCAGCGAGATCTCAAGGTTCATGTTTGTGATGTATATACTGTAGTTAAACGTAGTTCATTTTCATTCCCAGGCAGAGTTGGGCAAAACATTCACAAAATGCATTTTCAATACAACATTCAAAATGCAGTAACCAAATCTTTCAAACAATCAAAATTGTGTTTTAAAATAAAAATTAAAATGTTATCACTTTCAGTAAGTTATACTTGCATAAAAACATTCATTTAATTAAACAATTGTACTGGTATGGAAATCTTTTTCGCTGATAGTATTAAGTATTTTCAGATTTATTAAAAAATATAAAATGTTGTAATTTCAAGGATTCAGGTTTTGTATTTCGAATTTTGTATCGAAAATACATTTTTACAGTATTTTGCCAAAATCTTCTGACAAGGGAACTCTGGTAGAGTCTGCCTCTCGAGCGGATTGTAATTTGCAGAGAATACCCTTGTTAAGTCACTCTATACGATGGTAGTAAAAATGATCGGCTAAAATTAGCGTTAAGTCACCATTTTTAAAAGCGATCGAAAGGGCGTGTGAGATATGGTCAGTGAGTGGAAATTGAAGTCAGCCATGTGCTTGCTGACTTGTCTAAGCGATCAGGCAGCCACCAACCTTTTATTTTCACGCCCTGACTCCATATTCCGCGTCTTTCAATCGCTTCAAATAGAGGATGATTTTGAGCCGATTGTTTACAACCATCCTATAATGTGACCTTCCAAGTGTGTTCTCTGCCAATTATGATCTCATCAGCTAGTAGACGCTACCAGTGTTCCCTTGTCAGTATGAGTAGTGGTTTTTGATCGGTTCTAAATCCACCTCCACCTCCCCACCTCACAAGATGGCGGCAGTGCGATATCTCTCAAACTTATGGTTGGATTTTAACAAATGAGGTGTTGTTGAACTCGAGCAGACACCCCCTTTCCAATGGACAACATATTTCAACCCCAAAAATAAAACCTACCCCTACTAGAGGGTGAAATTGAATTTTTTAGAGAATCTCTGTTACCAATTGCAACATGTGAGAGTTTGAATGCCGATATGGAATGTAACGTTGTTCTGCAAACCAATAATCAAAGAGGGGCATGTTAGGCCTTGAGGTGAGAGCCCCTGTTATTGTTGACGAGCCCCCCCCCCCCTGCTGTCGGACCCGTGTTGATGGGTTATTGTTGACAGGTCCTTGTGGACGAGTCCTTGTGGGCAGGTCCTTGTGGACAGGTCCTTGTGGACAAGTCTGTGTGGACAGGTAGGTCCCTGTGGACGAGTCCTTGTCCCTTTGGACGGGTCCCTTTGGCCTGGTTCCTACGGACTAGCCCATGAATTTATTTAAATTATGTCAAAGGGTCTAACTACATTTTGTGTGTGTTGAATTGACGTTGTTCACCACTACTATAATGGAATAACGATATGAAAGGAAAGTGACGAAATACATGTGAACACGTGTGAAATGACCTTATTACCGTCCTCCTTGTGAAACAAGTTACATCCTGTTTTGGTTCATACGTGAGAAAATGCAAGTTCA
Organism: Meconema thalassinum; assembly: GCA_946902985.2. NCBI lineage: Eukaryota > Metazoa > Arthropoda > Insecta > Orthoptera > Tettigoniidae > Meconema > Meconema thalassinum. The sequence continues at coordinate 126,177 of CAMPQE020000070.1, forward strand.
TGTGTAATATGACCTAACACACAAGTGTTCACCTGTACACGTGCACGATAAGAGCTAACAAGTCACAACCTGTTTTGACAGTGGTGGGAGGTACAGGGGGGTTAGTGTAAGAGAGAACACAGGTGAAGAGAGAAAGAAATATGTATTGCTCATAATACATGTATAGCTGAGGACTGTACATAGGACTGTAGGTTAAGTACAACATGAGTAAATAAATAAATACAAGACACACAGGTTCATACAACATGTAATTTATTAATCCATGAATTAAAGTCTGAGCTAAATCCCAACCATTTTACATATAGTTTATTTCCTTTTTGTTTCAACACTTTTTCCACAAGGTAATGTTTAGGAAACGCTGTCTTTTGGAGTTCTTGAAGATAAAACCTGCCTTTTATGGGTTGATGGTTGAGGTCCTCGAGTAAATAGGTGACTGGACTGTTCAGGTTGACTTGACGAATTCGAAATAGTTCAGTCCCCCAATTTGGTGTGTAGCCCTTGTCGGAGACGGACTTGAATTTGCTCACACGAACATGGTCCCCAATGTTAAGGCGATGACGTTTAGGATCTGCTGTTTTTATGGGGTTAAACAGTTTATCCAGTTGTGGAATATTTTTAGTTACAAGTCGTGGCTTGGTCCCAATGGTTCTGTGTTTGGTGTCGTTGTAACGTGACACTAACTCAGGTAATAAGTCCAACCAGCGATAAGTGCCCTGAGCGGTAAACGCTTTCCACATATGGGTTTTCAATGTTCGGTTGAACCGCTCGACCACGCTGGCTTTGAGATTGCTGTACGTGGTGTAATGGTGAATATCCTTAGATTTGAGAAAACTGGAGAAATCCTTGTTGAAAAATTCTTTTCCCTGGTCGGTTTGTAGCAGCTGAGGTTGACGTTTAGATTGTTGAATAATATGTTGAAAGGCTTTGGTGACTAGTGGACTAGACTTGCGACGCACAGGTTCAACAAACGCCATTTTGGAATAAACATCAATGACCGTCAACATATAGCGTACACCATCGTTAACGTTAGCATAGGGAATCATTTCAACCAAGTCTGCTTGCCAAAGTTCATCCACACCCTGTGAAATCACCTTGAGTCGCTGATAGTGACGTCTAGCTGGACGATGCAACTCGTGAGCAATACCCATTTTAATGGGTGAGGGCTTAAACAATAATTTTGGCATTTCGAAGTTCTTCCTCAATTTCTTGAATTTCCCAATCGTGACCAGTATGGCCGGCTTGACGTGAAGCATGCAACAGCTGTAGTCGCTGGACGAGTTTATTTGGATTGTGCCAGTAGGTAACATCCACAAGGGGTTTTAATGGTTTAAATGTCACTCCTGAAGCGGACACTTTACGACGACCACTTTGACTAGTGGGGAACATTTTTGCAATGATGGTTTTATATTTTTGAGATATATTAGCATTCACTTGTTGAGTGGGATCATACTGTCTTTTGTGTGCATGGGTATCCAATAAAATGGATTTATATTTACTAAGGTCCTCTGACGTATAATCTTGAGATGAGGGAGTCCGAGAGAATAGTAGCTTTAACAGTCCTGGTGTTAATTTATAGTTGATCTTTTTAATGACAGCTTTAGTATGACTAAATTTAATCGATGAATCACCAATTTTAAAACTATCATTCTCATAGCGAACACCATATGTGGTATCTGTGTTTCCAACAAATAGATTGGTGAAATAGGGTTCCAGTGTTGATCCATAATATTTTATTAAAATGTTTTTCAGTTGAGCTTTATGTTGAGGGGTGGCCAAGAGTTGTGAAAATGGAGACGATTTGGAAGGGCAAGGGGTTTCGACCATGGCCAAGGATTTCCTTTTTCTTAAAAACTCTGCAAGGGGTGATGCCTTTTTTTTGAGGCGTAAACACTTGTTCCTCATTATCCTCAACTTCGCTAACACTAGTTAAATCTTCCTGTTCCTCTTCCTCTTCCTCTTCCTCTGAGTCCTCGTGGTGCGTCTGACTGGCTTGTGAAACGGTAGGTAGCGTTTCAGATGGCTTGATAGAGGGTTTCAACATAGCTTTTAGCGGAGGTGCTAAATGTTGTTGAATAAACAAAGCATGATCCGCACGCGATCGTTTCAATTGACGAAACTTTTGGCGAATAGTATTTTTTGCTCTAATAATATGCTTTTTTAATTGACTCTCTGCTAACGCCATGATGTCGTGACAAATGACTTGAGAGGGAATGATACAGTGCCTTAAATAGCAATAAAATGATCAAACCCTAAGCGATACCGCCCTTGGTTGAGTTCACTTTGTTTGTCAATCACTAAACAGGCATGACGTTGTGTGTTCCAGCACTTGCCACACAATTCTGTAAACATTTGAAAGGTCATATCCGGATTCACATGTTCATTATAAATGTAACGACTGTTCCTCTCGTCCTGGCGAAATAAAACAATGACATTGGCATTGTCACGAATCAACTGTTTGGACATTTTAGAATATGTTTGTCCATGATAGAAGCAATCGATATGTTTGTGTCGACCCATGCTGAAATAGCTTTGAATGATACCTTGTCGTTCAGTGGATACATCATCGAAAATCATGAGTGAATCAGGCTTTACCTCATCCGGTGAAATAACATTTTCTTGCGTGGAAAATGTAAAATACCCCATATTCTCATTTTTTAATCCAGACATGACTTGATCCAAAAACACGTAGAGGGGTTGGTAGAGAGATTTTGCGAAAATATAAATATTTTGAAAACACAGACCATTGGGCGCTGTAATAAGTGTCAGCAAAAGATTGGTCTTTCCACAGCCGGAAGGTCCCACAATGATGCAGCGAATGGAAGATGGAAACAGTGAACCATGGCGTTGTTCACGTGATGTGGGGTAGAAATGGGAAACCATGTCCCTCACGGGGAATGACTCTTGCTGCTTAATTAGCTTCATTTCAACTAAGGCTTAGAGAGGCTAGCAGGCTGTCTATATACATCGCACCGAGCCTTGTCATAGAAACAGTAGACTCGTACTACAGGTTGACGATGGATGTCTTTGGACGTGCGTTGATGGTCAAAGCTAGGTCTGTTCCCATACATGATCCTAAACAAGAAACAGATCCTGCTAATAAACACTATGTGGATAGGTCAGTAGTGCCACGCACAAAACAAGGAGATTATGACTTTAAAGGAAAGCGGTTGACTCATGTAAAACATCCTCAAGTGTCTACAGACGTTACTACAAAAAGTATGTGGATAACAAGGTGTATGAGTTTTATGATAAAGTGCCTCAGCTTACGGTGGATGGCTATAGCGCTAATCATCACCGCATTATTCACGTGGAAGACCCACAAGAAGATGATGATGTCTGTACCAAGCGATACATGACCTATGAAATGAAAAGGCTTTATACATTTATCCCATCTGTATTTTTAGTGCATCTGACAAATGTAAAACCTGCGAATGAGAGAAACCATATACCGCTAGTTCATGACCAGTACTTGACCTATGTGCTTGCTTCGGGTTTAAGCCACTATCGACTACACTATAATGGAACCATTCACATCAAATATGCCATACCTGATGAGAACCATTTACAAATAGAGATAAATGGTCATAGGATGATGGTCCATAACCATGAAATGGTCAATGCAGGAGACGAATTATCCTTTCATCTCCTGTTCACATGGAATGAAAAGCAAGCTGGAAAAACCATAAATGATTTCCCACTTTATGTAGAATTGGAATATACAGCCATGAAATAACAATCTAATGTTAGTTGTGACTTAAACTTTCTTGTGAAAGGTTGTTGGTCATCATCATGGTGAAACAAAGATATGTGGTGAGAAAGACAAAAAATATGAGCCTGTCCTTGGCAAAGCCTAGGCTTATGACATTCGTGGACAAGCCCTTGCGAAAGAAAAAAAGAAAAAATAATGTGTTGACCATAAGGAAAGCTCTTCGAGTAGCACAGAGACATGTTATTCCAAAACGTCAGCGACAGGGTTCAAAACAAGGGCGAGTGATCCCAGTCCCCAAACGAGCGGGATTTTTACCTGCATTATTCGCTGGTCTGGCTGCTCTAGGTTCACTTTTAGGCGGCGCTAGTGCAGTGGCAAAAACCATTAAAGCCGTGCAACAGGGCAAGCAACAACTCAATGAAAATCAGCGACACAATGAAACAATGGAGGCCATTGCTATGGGGGCTAGAAATGTCAATTTGAAGCCAGCCTTTTATCAACAAGGATTTGGAATTTCACCTTTTCGAAAAAAAAACATCTTTAACCTCAGCCATAGCAGGACATGCCCTGACGCATCAGCAAGTGGAAAGCTATGCTAAACAACTGAAGCTTTCTCATTTTCGAGGTGTGTTTATGCGAAACCAATTACCCTCACGACCCTGGAAACATGAATGTGCTGTTGTCAATTTGGATGATCACCGAGGACCTGGAACACATTATGTAGCTTATGTCAAAGAGGGATCTACTGTATGGTACTTTGACAGTTTTGGGAATTTGCCCCCGCCCATGGAACTAGTGGCCTATTTTGGAAACAGGATTAAAATATATTATAATGTGAAACGTGAGCAAACGTTTAACAGCCAACAGTGTGGACGTTTGTGTTTATTTTTTTTATATAAGACGCAACATAAGCAAAAACGTCAACAGTATGTCGACGGAAAGTAAGACGTTTACACTGCATGGACGTGGACCTGAAGTGAGTCTAGACTTTTACCCACCTATCGAATTGAGTGAAAAACCTTATGGTTTAGGACTTGTTTCTCTTGAAACGTACAATCGAATATACAACATACGTGAAAATGTGAACAACAAGTTTTACTATGATGATTCTGTGCTCACCCTGAACTCTGGTGGATATACGATAGATGACATTTATGAACACATTTATGTGGTGATGATCAATGAATATGGTTTAAAGTCATTTCTCGATGGAACGCGCAAGTTTGAACTTGTAGGAAATACCAACACTCATCGCTGCAGTATTTTTTCTACATTCAAAATTGACTTTAAAACTCACCCCGATTCCATTGGTCCATTACTAGGATTTAAACCACGTGTGTTAGAGCCCAACAAAAAACATGAATCAGACCATGAAGTGAAATTCATTGAGGACCATCATGTGTCGGTGACGTGTAATAATATTAGTCAAGTGTACACCAATCAAGAACCGTCGCATTCGCTTTATGACTTTATTATAACATCGCCCAATGGCTATATTATTCGTGAAAACCCTCCAGTGGTGCATTTTCATTCTGTGGCTGTCGATGGTATTAGTAATATGACATTAAGACTGATCAATAGAGAGCAACAACTCATTGATCTAGATTCTACCACACCAGTGACTTACAAGTTGGTGCTAAAACCACTATGAAGTTTGTATATAAAGCAACAGCACCGTCTAGGAATGGTGTTAGTTGTTTACCACGTGAATACACGTTAACATCTCAGAACAAGCAGATTTTACAGCATTTGGGTTACCACATTAACCCCAGCGATGAATTCTATTCTAGAGGTAGCGAACCACATCGAGGAGCAACCAGGAGTGGTAAGAATTGATCTGCATTCTTATCAAGCTCAAACACCTGGACTCAATAACAATGATGAAATTCAATTTGTTATCAACAACCAAGATATTTACACCCTACCGCATGAAAGTGTTATTCAGATTGAAGGTCGACTCACCAAAGCCGATGGTTCTACACCCACTACATCCAAGTTAGCCAACCATGCTTTCGCCTTCCTGTTTTCTGAAGTACGATATATCATTAACGATATCGTGGTGGATAGCACTCGAAATGTGGGTATTTCCAGTGTCATGAAACTATATCCCTCTTATAGTGAGGAAGAAGCTAAAACACTTTGCATGGCGGGTTGGTGCCCTGACTCGACCAATGACTGGATGGTACACACCGATGGCACCTTTACTGGATATTTACCTCTTAAACTGATTTTAGGCTTTGCTGAAGATCACCAGCGCATTGTGGTTAACGCAAGGCAAGTGCTTTATCTGGTGAGAGACAGGAGTGATAATAATGCACTCAAGGGAGTCGACAATGCCCCCATTGATTCAAAAATTCAACTACAACGCTTGCTATGGAAAGTGCCTCATGTGACCCTTAACGATAGCAAAAAACTGGACATACTCAAAATGGTAAAGAGAGATATACCTCTACCCATGGAATTTAGAAGCTGGGCACTCCATGAGTACCCGTTATTGCCCACCACCAACACACACAGTTGGTCTATAAAAACAGCCCGCTATACAGAGAGACCTCTCTACATGATTGTGGGTTTTCAAACGAATCGCAAGTATCAACAAACCAAAGATGTCACGCAATTTGATCACCTGCAATTGAGCAATGCACGTCTTTTCCTCAACGGTGCTGTGTTTCCCTATGAAGGGTTGGATTTAGATTTTTCAAAAAATAAGTTTGCCCCCCTGTACGACTTGTTTTATAAATTTAGATGGTCGTATTATCAAAAAGAGAATTGTCCAATGTTGTCACCCCAAGCTTTTAAGACAAGGGCGCCACTGATTGTCTTTGACTGTTCCTACTTGGAAGAGTCTGTCAAACCATCCAATATTGACATTCGACTAGATTTTGAAACGCATGACAATGTTCCAGCCAATACCACGGCCTACTGTTTGATTATTCACCACAAACAAGTCAACTATTATCCACTGTCCAACCAAGTGACAAGTGTATAAATAGCAGGTCAACACACATCAAACCATGTCATGTCTTGCTTTCAAGCCTCAAGAGAAGTTACATCCATGAATTTAAAATCTGAGGAACAACGTTTCAAGACCTTTGTGACGTGGCCGGTGCCTTTTATAAACCCTCAAGCCTTAGCAGCCGCTGGATTCTACTATTTAAAAAGAAGAGATGAAGTGAAATGTGTGTTTTGTCCCATCATCTTAGACCAATGGCAAGAGAGCGATGAACCCATGCAGGAACATCAGCGCTGGTCACCTGCCTGTCCCTACCTGTGCAGAATGGAGGTGGGTAATATACCCTGTCATTCAAGTTACCCCTCACTCGTGCCTCTAAGTAATGAAAAAAGTTATGATACGTGTGGACTTTATGGTGCTGGCAGTGCTTCAGTGAGCAGCTCACAGTCAAAAACATCCAGTTTAGAGACATTGGGATATCATCGGTGTTATGGACACTATAAAGACAAAAGACTTTTTTGTTGTATGAGATGGTACCGCCTCTATCCTAGAATGAAAAAAGAATGTAAAACTTGTTATGCTAATAAAATAATGAAATAAAAATAAAATAAAATAAAAAAATTGGTTGTTGTTGTTATATTATTATTTCTTATGCCCCCTGTCATATCCTAACCTCTATAGTGACTACTCGATGTTTTTCTTTTCTTTTACTAGAATGGAATGTAAGTAAATGACATGGGTACACTTTACTGAACAATTGTCAGTCTGTGGTCAGTTGGACTTGATCCAGACAAGAGTGAACATGTTGCGTACACTGATTGTCGACTGTCAAGGGTTTAAAATTGGAGATAACAAATTTATATTTAAAGAAGTGGACATCATCGATTGTTCCACTTTTTGGATATCACAAGCTACTCATTTGGTGTTTAAACCACCTTATGCGTTTGATTTGTTGTGTGATAAAGACCGTAAACAAACCCAGTGGATTGAAACTCATATGCAACTAGACTGGAAGCAAGGAACCATTTCATATAAGCACCTAGACATGGTCATGAAAGCCCACTTGTCTTCTGCCCATGTAATATTTCTGAAAGGTAGTGAAAAACGTCAATGGCTACAACCATTTTTAGCGTCTTACTGTCAATGTATCGATTTAATGGACATGGGCTGTCCATCGCTGCAAACACTCATGGATCACTACCCCTGTGACAATATTACCCATAAAGTCTTGGCACAGGTGTGGCAATTGTTTCATTGGCTATCCACCAATGCCTGCTGGGAGTTGTTAAATAAAATTAAAACTAAAGGTTTACCTGTGGATGACACCAGTGAGATTTCTACAAGCGACGTGTAAACATCAACGTGATACCATGGAGAAAGGGGATGCTACCGATAAAGCGATTGGAAAGTTCTTTGTGTGTAAAAAGAAACTAGACAGTTTTACTAAAGAAGAATTATTGGCTCTTCCAAAATCATTCATTTATTATGTCGCAGCAAATGCAGTGAAAGAAATCTGGCAACATGTACCAAAATCATGGACTCAAGACCCTGTGTTAAGTGAATTGCAACCGTGTACGGATTATGATCACCATAAGCAAGTGGCTATGGCAAAAAATACCCTCTATGCGACAGTGTGCTACTTGTCAGCTAGTCAAACTGTATCATGGTCATAAAAGTCGGTGTAAAGACTTTGTTTCCTCATACCACGGGAGTAATGAAGAAAAAAAGCAACAACAACAAACATCATCCACAGAGGAGGAGGAAGATCAAACCTTTTTACCATCGATGGAAAAGGATATGCCAGACCTCTACTGGCAATGGCGTCATTGACAAAGTAATTCAATACTTGACTTTCGAAATCTACCTACCTGGTTATTATTTGTGTGGTCCTGGAACTTATCTTGAAGAACCTTTGCAGCATAGTGATATACCTATTAATCCTTTGGATCAAGCATGCACCTTTCTTATCACCACAGTCATTCTGCATTAAGACGTGTAGCGGATAAAGTATCGTTGAAAAGCTAAACAACTTTTAACATTCTGTGATGTCTCAGTGGGGGAGAGGTTGGCAGTCGTCATTGTGATTAGTGTTATAAAAGGAAAGTTAATAATGAGTGGACATGGACATTGAAAAGGATTGAGGAATTGGTATTTCTTTGTATTCTATTTTTGTAAAGCTCTATTTGTTGTGAAATAAAAACAAGGTTTGCAAGATCACAATGTCTTTTATTTAAAAAAATGGTGATAGCCATTTCATTTTTTTCACACATGAATATTTACAATTTCCACTTTACATTTTTTTTTACATTCCCCTTGTTTAGTTTAAACATTCTGTACATTTTTGTTGTTGTGAAATAAAAACAAGGTTTACCAGATCACAATGTCTTTTAATTCTAAAAATGGTGATAGTCATTTCTTTATTTTCATTTTTTTTTCACACACATGAATATTTACAATTTCCACTTTACATTTTTACATTCCCCTTGTTTAGTTCACACATTCTGTACATTTTTTTTGTGAAATATAAATAAGGTTCACTAAATCACTATATCTTTTAATTTTTAAAATGGTGATAGCCATTTCATTTTTTCACACATGAATATTTACAATTTCCACTTTTCATTTTTTACATTCCCTTGTTTAGTTTACACATTCTGTACATTTTTGTTGTCGTAAAATAAAAAACAAGGTTTACCAGATTACAATGTCTTTTTAATTTTAAAATGGTGATAGTCATTTCACTTTTTCACACATGGATATTTACAATTTCCACTTTACATTTTTTACATTCCCCTTGTTTAGTTCACACATTCAGTAAATTTTTTAAAATCTTTTTCGTAATATACAAAAGCAAACATTTTACACTAAAATGTATTACTTATCTTATTTTTACTAAACTACTGTAGCCTAACATTATACATTCTACTTACAGTTTTTACAAAAAATATTACAATATAAAACACACTACAAATATTACAATATAGTGATCATTAGACTTAAGTAAAGTAATAGACGTCAATACGACTGTTTCCCCAAGCAAGAGTATTAAATGTGTTGGGTATAATGAATCGTTTGTTGTCTTCATTACTTAAAGCAACTTTGTTCAACAAATTGGTATGCAGCTGATGATTTTTACATCTAAATACACACATTTTCTTATATAATACAGGTGGGTTACTAACTATACAGTTTTTATAATCACTTATATCTAACTCTTTACTAACAACATTCTTTTTCACTCCTTTTAATTTTTTTACTACTGCATCATCAATTGTCATATAGCTGTATGATTTAGATTTTGTGCCTACAAAGGTGTCTATAATAACACCAGCACATTCATCCTTAAATTTCCCAAGAACCTTTTTGTTTACTAGAGGTAAATGGTAAATATTATCTTTGGGGTAGTCACTTGTATCAAACCTATTTAGCTCAGTTTTGATATCCTCGTAAAAATCATCAGTTTTAAACTCATAAATAAAAGAATCTGTGTCTGTGTAGAGTAATTTAGCATTATCAAGATAGTTCTTCTTCACATAATCATAGTGAAATTCATACATAAGGGTTTTTGATAATTCCAGAATGGTATAACCCACATATATGGGTTTGTTGTAAGTTACTTTAAGACGATTCATTTGTATTACAACTAAATCCTCATGAATAATTGAACAGCTATGAAAGTTAGGCTTGCTTATTAAGTTGCTCGCACCATACCTTTTACCATCATTCTCCCACTTTGTTATCAGCTTTACATCAACTCGTTTATCAACATTCTCCATAGTCTTTCCAAAAACACTATTATTCATGAGTTTATAAAAATCTTTTTCAAACGTGTTTGTTGACTGCGTTCTTAAATTATTGTTTAGATCAATATACGGTTTGAGCCATGCTGACTGATGAAATTGCAATACGCGATGAATTTTAGTTAATTTCAATCCATGCTGTAGACACTGTTTCAAGTTTTGATAATGTATTACATATTTACATTTATCATTTACATTAGCAATTAACATTTTTGTTCGTGATGTGATGTATGGAGATTTCATATTCTCAGGACAAAATGGTAAATCATTATTATCATCATGTAACTCTTTAGGGTACTCAAGATTTACCTCTAAAATATATCCTTTATCATCGTTATCATTAAGGGTGTCAACATGTAAGACATCAATTTCAGGTTGTGTCAGCCAGCGAAAATCTTTCAGTGGTAGATATTGACTCATATCCCAACCATATTGGTTATTTGCATCGAGGTAGACAATATACTTTGACTCTTCACAAGGGTTGTAGCTAGGCATGTATTTATTATTCGCTTTGGAGTACCGTCCACTACATTGACTTAATCCACCTCGAATTGATGATTTTATAAAATTGATCATGTATATATCAGTCATTAATTCTAAATTTACTTTCGTTTTTTTCAACATTGAACTGAAACTTAACCCAGGAGCAGTGAAATACTGACAAGGATCAAGGTCATAAGTTTTCATACATACATTCCGAAAATTTTCAAAAACATCTGCTAATAATAACACATCCGTCTTCAAATATATGTCTGAAAATTCTCCTAAAGTTTGAATGTCAAACTGTGTCCATACACGTTGTGCATGTAAATATTCCTCATCACTGATATGTCTTGTGTTTAAGGAACTGTAAAATGCATCTTTCGGTGGTAAACAACACTCCTCAAGACGTTCCACACAGTTAATATATTCATAAGGGAATATACTCTTTTGACGAATCAAATTAAAATCATCTTCTTTAGGAAAGACACGATGAATTTCATGAAACTGATCTGATTTTAAATTACTAGCCAGCTTATCAAGACTACTCGGCATAAAGCGGAATGAATCTAAAAATCGCAGTTTAATGGTTTTTTTTATTGCTAGTTTTGATGTATTTTGTGAACGATATGTATTGTTCCTTATTATTTGCAATCACATCAATTTTCACATCTGAAGCTCCAAATTCTTTAACGATAAAGTGGTTATCGTATTTGCTGCCGTTATGTAGAATGACCGGAATGAATTTACTTACTCTATAATTTAAATTACATTCTTGGTGAGCCGCACCACGATATTTTCCTGTTAAATGGTCATGATCGTGAACCCTGTCTGTATATAAACATTCACCACATATAAAACAATTAGTTTCAGTTTCAAAATTCATATGCTCTGAGGAAGTTAGTGGCTCCATTGGAATGATCGTATTTAAAATAGAGGATATACGAATGGCATCTTTCTCAAGCCTTTCCATAAAAACTTTAGGTGCATCAGGTCCTCTATAGAGCTCAAACTTATTTAAAGAGTCATCATAACTACATTTAATATAATATGCAAAGCTAAAAGGTTCATGAATGTGAGTAGTGTTGGTGAAAGGTTGGGCTGGATTTGATGAGCATGTATTAAATGGTTTTAGCAAAGCTTCAAAGTCAGCATATATAACAAATGGTACTCGAAGTTGTTTCTCATAATCCTTAAATTTTAGAATGTTATTTTTAGGAGTCGGTAATACCGTACGAACATGATTACACCCCCATTTTTGATGTTGAGTTAGTTGGTCCTCTTTTCTGAAATATAGCAAACAGCCATCACACAACCACTTCTTAGATTCACCTTTTGTTATCTGACTACCAACAAGTCTACTTCAATGTTTTATCCAACAATAGTGAGCATTTTCACCTTCGGTTATGTATAGTAAATTTACATGAGCATCCTTTTTTTCCTGAGTATAATATAGAGGACCAACTATACTCTTATTTTCAATTCCATAAACATTAATACTTACATTGTTCAGCTCTTCAAAACGTTGAATGTCTTTTATCGCCATAGGAAATTCCATTTCTTTTAAATCTAACACTGAAGAATAGTGAGGATAAGATGATGTTCTATCCATATTTTCCACTGCTGGATGGAGAGCTGAGGTTACAGCCCATGCAAAGCATGCGTCATCATTATTCATAACGTTTACACAAGCATGCTTACGTTTGATCCATGCAGGTAAATCAACGTATGATGATGCTCGAAGGGGGTTGTATTTATTCATGTTGGTTTCTAAATAAAGTACTTCAACCAACGCCCAGCCTGACTCCCTTTCCTGGAACTCTTCACTCTTCACAATGATAGCACTTGAAATATCTTGGTATATATCACTAATATTAGTTGATTCGCTAACAATTATTTTTTTTGTATTAAAGGATTTGATATCCGTAATTTCACCTTCGCTCCCAGTTTTTACATAGAGTCCAAAAAGTTCAAAATTCATTTTAATTGTTTTATGCTCTAATAAAACATTTTCTACTAAGACAAACACAGTAGGTTGAACATTTTTTAAAAATAATTCAATACTTTGAGTTTTTTCTTTACTATAAAGTCTATAACTAGCAATTCGACTTTTAAATGCACTACTAATTTGTTGAACATTTCCAGAATTTCTTTCATGGCAAGCGTTATTTTTATGTTGAATACTGCGTAAATGTCCATGAATGATTGAAGAAGGTATATCAATATTACATACATCACAATGGGTTATTGAAGGTTCACCATTCTTCTTTCTTTTTGTTGCACAACTAGTTTCACAATCTTGAGAACGTTTACGCTTTTGAGCATCACATTCATTTAAAGGTTCCGTGCTAGTTGATGGTTCTACAGTTAGGTAGATTTCATTAGAAAGCTAACTATTGCAATGGGTCCCATGTTTCGACTTCCGGAAAATTTCGACATATCTTCGCGTTTCACATCCCCCAGACCCCAAAACCACCGTCAGTTCAAAAGTTTATATATAATTTATGTATATATATATATATGTATATATATATATATATGTATATCAGTTTCTTGTGGACACGATAACTGCCGTAATTTTGCACCAATTACTTCGAATTTTTTACCGAAGATGTATACCTATAAAATCTCGGTCGAGTTCGTTACTGGGCTAAATCGGTCGAAGGGGGTGAAAATGGGGGGCTTTTTTCGAAAAAGTGAAATTTCGCTATAACTCTCTTAATACGTGCAATATCGAATCCATTCAAAGTTCATAATATGTGTCGGATAAGTGCCAAAAATTTATGTCAAATACGATTTTTGATAGCACCAACCATTGACCAAAGGGGTGGAAAAAAGTGGGTTTTTCGGGAAACATTAATCATATCTCTCTTAATAGGCACAATATCAAAACCGTACAAAATGGACAATATTCCCCTAATAATTACCTAAAACTTTTGTCTGAAAGAATTTTTGATATGACCCACCATTACGCCAAGGGACGAGAAAAATGATTTCGGAATTATAAGAAAATGCCAAGAGCTATCAGTGGTTGCCATGGCAACACTACTAAATTGATGAGGCATGGACCATCAGACGTTGCCATGACAACGCACTTGCACGAGATCAGATTCAGTATTTCCATCTGATTAAGTGGTTGGTTGGTTGGTTCTTAAGTTTAGGGGCTGCGACAACGCGGTCATGTAGCCCCGTGTACTTTGGGTGTGTGTAGAATCTGTCTGATAACCGGTGTTAATTGTGATGACTGTATTAGTGTGTGTTATCTGTTTGTTAATTTAAGTACTGCAACTAACAATTTTTCAGATAGTTCCTACTTTTTCCGCCAAGCGCCACTGTCAACGACTACGAGGCCAAGTTCAGAACTGAGCTACTAGACGCCGCCGCAGTCGGCTCTTGGCAACGAACATAGAAACCTAAGAGCGTTGTATACATTCTTAACCTATCCAATTTAGCTTCACACAGGTGCAATTAGTGGAAGGATCTTTAACATGCCATAAATCTATGACATGGGACCGCCGGCTTTACTTCCCCTCCGAAGGAAGGCATACTGAGGGATATTTAACGCTCTTAAAAAATCCGACGGCTTCGGCCGGGTTTGAACCCGGTATCTTGGGCATAGAAGCTCAGCATGTTACCGACTACGCCACCAAAGCCACCTGATAAAGTGGGAAGCGGCTTCGGTGACGTAACTGGTAGCATGCTGAATGTCTATGCCCAATGTCGCGGTTTCAAAGCCGGCCGAAGTCGTCGGATTTTCTAAGAGCACTAGAATCCCTCAGTATGCTTTCCTTTGGAGGGGAAGTTCCAACGTTCGTTGCGAGTTGATGGTTGGGGTGGCATCTAGTAGCCAAGTTCACAGCTAGGTGTCGTTGACGGTTGTACCTGGTAGCAACATTAGGAAATACTGCTTGAAATTGACCGTCTGCAGTACTTACATGAATTAAGACTAATACAGCCATTACAATTCACACCGTGTATCAGACAGATTCTACACTCACCCAAAGTACACGGGGTTAGATGACCGCGTTGTCGCAGCCCCTAAACTGAGGAACCAACCAGAGGTAGATTTCGTTAGAAAGCTAACTATTGCAATGGGTACCATGTTTCGACTTCCGGAAAATTTCGACATATCTTCGCGTTTCACATCCCCAGGCCCCAAAACCACCGTCAGTTCAAAAGTTATATATAATTTATGTATGTATATGTATATCAGTTTATTGTGGACACGATAACTGCCGTAATTTTGTACCAATCACTTTGAATTTTTTACCGAATACGTATACCTATAAAATCTCGGTCGAGTTCGTTACTGGGCTAAATCGGTCGTTGGGGGGTGAAAATGGGGGGCTTTTTTTTTCGAAAAAGTGAAATATTGCTATAATTCTCTTAATATGTGAAATATCGAATCCGTTCAACATTCATACTATGTGTCGGATAAAGCCCAAAAATGTATGTTTGAAGAGTTTTTTTTATAGCACCAACCATTGACCAAAGGGGTGGGAAAAAGTGGGTTTTTCGGGAAACATTAATCATATCTCTCTTAATAGGCACAATATCAAAACCGTACAAAATGGACAATATTCCCATAATAATTACCTAAAACTTTTGTCTGAAAGAATTTTTGATATAACCCACCATTATGCCAAGGGATGAGAAAAATAATTTCGGAATTATAAGAAAATGCCAAGACCTATCAGTGGTTGCCATGGCAACACTACTAAATTGATGAGGGATGAGCCATCAGACGTTGCCAAGATAACGCACTTGCACGAGATCAGATTCAGATTTCCATCTAAGTGTGAAGCGGCTTCGGTGACGTAACTGGTAGCATGCTGAATGTTTATGCCCAAGGTCGCGAGTTCAAAGCCGGCCGAAGTCGTCGGATTTTCTAAGAGCGCCAAAAATCCCTCAGTATGCTTTCCTTTGGAGGGGAAGTTCCAACGTTCGTTGCTGGTTGCGGTGGCATCTAGTAGCCAAGTTCACAGCTAGGTGTCGTTGACGGTAGTACCTGGTAGCAACATTAGTAACTACTGTTTGAAATTGACCGTCTGCAGTCCTTACCTGAATTACAGACTAATACAGCCATCCCAAAGTACACGGGGTTACATGACCGCGTTGTCGCAGCCCCTAAACTGAGGAACCAACCAAAATCTCTGCAGTAGATATAATTTTGCGTGAAGAAGTAACAGACCGTTACATAGTTGCACATCAGTGTCGAAACCTAGCATAAGGACAGTGTGACCACAAGTATAAAAATGGACCCCAAATGACAAGAAGGTTACCGTTCCCATAAGACAATAAAATGTTTAAAATAAGCATAAAATGACGAAAAACAAAGTTAATTAAGCTCCAATTATAAAATACCTTCTCGCATTAAATGAGGTCTGATCCTTCTACGAAAATCTGCATATTCTGCCTATTTTCGCCTATCCCCAAGTTTGTCCGGTGAAATCTACCTCCGCCTTCCGGCGTGCCGAGAGGACTTTTTTTTTAATTCCTGTTGTTCCCCATGCACTTCAACCATGTGGAATTGATATCGCTTTACAGCAGAAAAACCAAGTTCGCAAACTGAACACGAAAATGGTGCTGAACTGACATGCATTAAATTTACATGACGTGCAAGATTATCTTGTCTGTTAAATGTTGTAGCACAATGACTGCATACAAACATTTTAATGTCATGTTTAACATTTGCATGTCGTTGAAGGCTGTCAGGTCTTGAGAACTGTTTCTTACAGTCACAACACTTGAACATGATGATTACTTTCCAAGTTATCTATAAAAGAAAGAAATCATCAATGTTAATAAAAAATACAACAAAAAGTACAAAATAAATAGTTTAATTATATTCCAGTCAATGATTATAGTAGGGTATTTAAATCGATCTGTGAACTCCTAGCAAGTCTAACTTTATGTAGTTCTAACTGTGAGTTACTATATACCACTGTCATTGACACCTAGCGGTGAACATTGGAACATGATAGAGTGGTAGAAACCAGCGGTCGTCAGTTAAGTGAGCTAAGTGTGGCGTCATAGCCAGTCTTAAAACAAGTCTAAACTTGTAGAACATGTCACGTGATAGAAACCAGCGATCACCAGTTAAGTGAGCTAAGTGTGACGTCATAGCCAGTCTTAAAACAAGTCTAAATTGTAGAACATGTCACGTGATAAAAACCAGCAATCGCCAGTTAAGTGAGCTAAGTGTAATGTCATAGCCAGTCTTAAAACAAGTTTAAACTTGTAAAACATGTCACATGACAAGGTTAAGTTAGGTAAAGTTAAGTGAACTGAGGTTAAGTCTTTAAATATTCCCTCTGTCACTGACACCTAGCAATGAACATTCAAACTTAATAGAGCTGTAATCAATATCTAACCTACAAAAATAGCTTTACACACCATGGTCAAGTAGTTCCAACTTTTTACTGCTAAATATACCATTTTCACTAACATGTAGTGGTGAACATTGGAAAATATCACTCTAACTGTTTAAAAGTTATTAGAGGGGGGGCACTTACCTTTTTATAATTGATCAACTACTGTCACTGAATGAACAGATTAAAGGAATCTGGTAACCTACAGGTACCCAATTATCTGTAAACAAATCAATCAATCAATCAATCAATCAATCAATACATTCCAATCAATAACTTCAACATCAATTAGTAATAAAAGACTACAATCCATTAATAATAAGTACTTACCTTGCAAAATAATTTAATGATTTTCTACCAAAACGGCTTTTTTTACAACTTTTGAGCAGTAATAGAGCACTGTTCACTCAAAGCGAGTAATATAGACTGACAGTAGGGAGATATATGACACCCCTCTTATATAAACTCTCATCGCTCGTGTCAGCAGTTTTTTGCAGATCATTGCAATTCCTTTCCCAATACAGTTGAGAGTCCAAAGTACACTAGGAACACCTGTGTGGTATCCAATGACTGCTGACTTTGCATGATCATCACCCATTGTCTTAATCAACATATGGGGTTTCAAATTACTGCAGCGTCATAGCAACAGCAGTGTGCGCTCTCTAGTATGTCAGCAACATGACACCGGAAGGAACACCTGTGTAATATCCAATAACTGCTAACTTTGCATGATCATCATCCATTGTCTTAATGAACACTTGCGGTTTCAAATTACTGCAGTGTTAGTCATAGCAACAGATCTGCGAGCTCTCTGCCATGTCTGTAATATGACACAGGAAGTAACAAGACGTCTTACTGCACGTGTCATCTCCCCAGTTTTAACATCTTAAGAACATGTATTATTTTCTTTCAACTACAAATGACTCGTTAGAACACATCCATCCACCAAGTTAGATCCCTTGTATGTTCACATGTATTTCGTCACTTTCCTTTCATATCGTTATTCCATTATAGTAGTGGTGAACAACGTCAATTCAACACACACAAAATGTAGTTAGACCCTTTGACATAATTTAAATAAATTCATGGGCTAGTCCGTAGGAACCAGGCCAAAGGGACCCGTCCAAAGGGACAAGGACTCGTCCACAGGGACCTGTCCACACAGACTTGTCCACAAGGACCTGTCCACAAGGACCTGCCCACAAGGACTCGTCCACAAGGACCTGTCAACAATAACCCATCAACACGGGTCCGACAGCAGGGGGGGGGGGGGGGGGGGGTGGCTCGTCAACAATAACAGGGGCTCTCACCTCAAGGCCTAACATGCCCCTCTTTGATTATTGGTTTGCAGAACAACGTTACATTCCATATCGGCATTCAAACTCTCACATGTTGCAATTGGTAACAGAGATTCTCTAAAAAATTCAATTTCACCCTCTAGTAGGGGTAGGTTTTATTTTTGGGGTTGAAATATGTTGTCCATTGGAAAGGGGGTGTCTGCCCGAGTTCAACAACACCTCATTTGTTAAAATCCAACCATAAGTTTGAGAGATATCGCACTGCCGCCATCTTGTGAGGTGGGGAGGTGGAGGTGGATTTAGAACCGATCAAAAACCACTACTAGTATGCAAAGAGCAAATGACTTTTACTGTGCAAGTAACTGTTCTACGTCTTTCATGAAAATACAAGATAACGTCATAAGTATCCCACACGAGGTAATTTCTCCTCATCGATAAAGCCAAGATTATCATAACTTCAATATTATACCATAATGTTTCATGTATTTTGTTTAAGGACTGACCATCCCACGCGATTGACAGCTCAACAAGGCAAACTACTCCGTATCAATTTCTAATAGCTAAAGCAAATTATGAAACAACTCGTAAGTACCAGCGCCAAGATTAAATGCCATGACTTCAACGTATTTAACGTTCATTGAATATTTGTGTTGTCGATTTATATTAGTATTCTACTGAAACCGTCGCAATATGCGATACATAGAGCTTGCCAAATATATTCACAGCAGTTTGATGTATTGTATTATGTTAGACACACGTCCCTGTTGGGTAGGAGAGAATAAAATAAAGAATAAGGTCTATTCTACTGTGTATCAGTTTGTCGCGTTTTTTCGGGTATCTTTATCGTTTCGATTTTAGTAAGGCGTGGACAAGAACAAGACAATCTTGCGCAAATTTTGTGTAGGAACTAGATATTGTTGCTTGCTCAATGCTTAGGTGGTTACGTATTATAGCTCACTGGCCTCCTTAGTCACGTTGTTAGAAATACCTTCAACGTGCAATTTACGAACAAATGAGTACGTTACCAAGGACCCTATTTATGCCCTTCATGTTTCCATACTTAATTATAGCAGATTCTTCAACGGGTCCATAAGTAAGAACTTGTTAATTTAGAATCCGTTGCCTTCATTGACTTACTTCATCAATGGGTACAATATACCTATTACAGAATCCAAGAGGCACCTGGGACTTTTGAAAGCGTCAATGTCTCTATGGGCCGATATCTGAATGCTTACATCCATGTCACAGGGGGTCAGTTTGATCATCTCTATAAGGGTACCTCAAGAGAACTGAGTGGATAACTTAGAAACGCGATAAAATAGGACACGTGCTCAAAAAGTGACAGTCAGTCTGAAAGACTAGACTTTGTATCAAATGTTACAAATGCTGAAAAAATGCTAGAAAGACTGGAGGCTTCTCACTTCGCTCGAAGCCAAAGACTCTTGACATGTTAGAAAATTATCTGCATAATACTTATCTTGCTTTATAATACTTTACCTTGTTCCAAATTACTCGCGAACGGCAAGTGCAAACCAAGGGCAAAGCAAGGTCAAGTGCGCGGGATGCCGTCACGTTTACCAGAGCGCGCGGCGACGTGCCCCTTCCGTCCAGTCTAAAAACACTTATAGTGGGCGATGTAATGAAGATAGAGATATGCTCTCGCGGATTTTCTTGTAGAACTTTTCATACTGACTAATTGTTACGCTCATAGTATATTGATATCTTTAACGGTTTGCCCAGCGTAAGCTTAAGAAGCGCACGGATGCCAAGTTTTTTTTCTACTTTTTCACTGAAATCGTTAATGCATGGCTTCCTTTGATCATACATAAATTATTTTCTACAGAATCTTTCCTCGAGATATCCTTTACAGAATGGTGAAAACCGCATCAAAATCCATCCAGTGGTTCTCGAGATTACCCGTGACATCCGAGAATCGGGGATTTTTCTCTTATACTAACGAAGTAGAGATTATCGGGGAACAAATGCACTAAACGGTACTATGACGTCACACACCTCAGTGCATATCGGTACATTTCGTCCCGTCACCGTAACGTAACGCCAGACCCCAGCGTAACGACGAATTCGACAAGATCATTTAAAATGATAAAATAGAGTTTTCTCTTTGATTAGGTCCCTCCTGTCCGCGAGTAGCATGTCACCACAAATTACGATTAACCCTGTATATTACGTTGGCTGTTACTTTGACGTTATCAGTACATTTCAGTTCCCTGAAACCTACAAATTCACCTTCAATCGTCATCGGGCTGAATTTAGATGAACCTTGTAATCTTATGCTTGTAGGGTACCTGGATTTTAACATTTACGTTTAGAAGGCCCACTGAGTTTTGAACTATTAGACCATTTATGGGAAATCCATTAGTTTCATAGAGGATATTTGGCTTGAATTTTATTGTACAGACGCCATGTGGGACCGACACCCGACGGAGGGAAATCAAGAATTAAGGCATGTCATCACAAGTTTAGCGGTTCATGGATATCACCACAAACTATGTGCGACGACACATTTCCATGAAGTAGGAAATGAGTGTGTGTGTACTTTGTGTGCTGAAAGATGTGAACGCTATCACATCAACCGATGCAAAAATAGGACAAAATCAATTTTAGAATATAGCAAAGATCAATAGACTAAATAACCAACATGAATATTGTATTTTGGCCATTCGGCTGCAATTAAATTTATTTATTAGTTTCATTCAAATATTCATCCATCTCCGTGGCTAACTGGTTATCAACGTACACTTTACCTCGAAAAGTTCCAAAATTTGATTTCCGGCCAAGATATGGTGAGTTTAATCGTACTTACTGTACATCATCAGGTACCAAATTGTGGTGACGAAGATATGAGAGATCTCCATCTTCCTCTGTCACCGGCAATGGCAACTGCCTCACTCACAGATAATCCCCTCTCCTACAGGACCTCTCTTACTTATTCCATCCAAGCCTTCCGTGGTTTCCTCTATCTCTCTCTCTCTCTCTCCCTCCGCTCTCACGTTCTTTATTAACCTCGGTATGCAATCTGTTGACATCCAGTGAACATGGCCAAACCATCTTAAATGATGATCCAGGTTGGTTTTCTCTAGTGCAGTGCTTTCCAAACAGGGTGTCGCTTGTTACCATTAAGGGTGTCATAAGATTCGTCGTACTTCTCAATTCAGGATAGAAAACGAATAAAGAATCTTTGAGAAATTAGTAAACTTGCTTCCCCTCGTTCGGCGTATTAGCCGCGTTTAAAACAACCAGACTTAAAAACTAAAGTACCAAGAGTCAGAATAAGACAGCTTCTGGGTTTCTATCAACAAGATTTTCCTCACCTGAGTAGAAGAGCCATCATCGCATTGTTGCGGTTTTCTACAACAAATTCGTGTGAAAGTGCGTTTTCTGTCATGGCTAATACAAAAATAGTTCAACGTGGAAGTTTGAGAATGTTAGATGAGGAAATGCATGTGAAATTTGTCCTGCATCCGACCCGATATAAAGCAGATTTGGAATGTTCGCCAAGTCATTGAATTGGAATACCAAGGTGCAAGTTTTGTATATATGAGAGAGGTATCTAATATAGCCTATTATACTTGGAAAATCATATATAATGAATACAATGAAAAATTTTTATTTCCTTAAAATGAATCTCCTTTGTTAAAAAATAGTCTATGTTTGTAGTTAAAATAATTAAATGGGTGTCATATAGTTTTGTGTAAGCAAATAGGGCGTCGCCATGAGAAAGAGTTTGGAAAGCACTGCTCTAGTGGCTTATTATTCAGTGTTCTCCGTATGGTATTCCGGATCCTGTCCCTCCTAGTTTTGTCCTCTACTTTCCGGAGATATCACTTCTCTGCCACCTGGATTCTGAACTTCTTTCGATCAGTTAGTGTCCAAGATTAACAGCCATAAGTCAATGCTAGGGTTAATTCAGTTGGCTTTGAATCTGGGTGTTTGTGAAGCCATCATCATCATCATCATAACCATCATCATGTCATGCTTAACATGATGCGCAGGAGCACACACGGACTTTAACTAGACAGACTCACACCAGCCCTCCCAGGAGGCCACGCAACATTTCGTTGATATCTCTATCTACGCACCATACTAGATGACAGCACTCTGCGGAAGCAGTTCACACAAGTAATTATTATTGTTTATTCATTTTAGGGGCTTTGGATATCACTTTCATCAGCCCCGTGTACTCGGTTGTGAGTTCAATTTATATTATAACTAGCTACCCGGTATCTTTAATGCTTTACCAAGCTTAAAAGCTTAAAAGGCGCATGGAAGTCAGGACCCAGACGCAATTCAGAAAAGCCGAGGGGAACAGCGAAATTCCAAACGTAGACCTACTCTTATCTGAAGCCTTAACATGACGCAACTCGACTGTTAGATGCTGGACGAAGCTGGAGTGATAGGCTCACTTGCTTTCTCTTAAACTCGCTCCGAAGTTAGTCATTAGAATTACCACTGAAAGGAGATTGTCGGAAGAAATGAAAACGTAAAACCACTTTTAGTGGGCGATGTATTAAAGATAGAGATAGGCTATCTCGAACTTTTTTGTAGACCTTTCCTTGCTGACCAATTCTTACACTCATAGTAGGTTTTTCTTTGACTCGATTCACTGAAATAGTTACTGCTCGGCTTACTTAGGTCATATATGAATGTTTTTCTACAGAAACCTTCCTCGAGAAATCCTTTACAGAATTGTGAAAACTGCATTAAAATCCATCCAGTAGTTTTGGAGATTACCTGTTACATCCAAGAATTGGGGACTTCGTTTTATACTATGTAGAGACGTGTGTTCCTGTGGTTACTCTAGTAGTGTGTGTAGCTGTAATTATTAGGGTTGACGAATGGGTAAGTACTCTGGGAATTGAAATAAGGATCTATCCCAGCATTCACCTGGAGGGAGTGTGGAAAATCCCGATGAAATACCACATTCAGGATAGCCACTGTCGGCATCGGAATTCAAACCTTTGATCTTCAGACTTAATACAGCTTCCCAGTGGGGCCGTGGTGAGCAATTGAATGATTTCAGGTACGATCCGGGGGGTATTGTTGTTGTTGTTGTAGTTATTATTGTGACAGTAGTAATGTGCGTAATTTTCATCACCTTGTTTTAAATGCCTCATAACTTAAAACAATGTACAATCCTGGCACTTTCCTGGAATAATCTGCGGAATTGACTGCCTCAAATGGCTGCTGCCACCACCGGGGTTCGAACACTGTATCTCTGAATCTCAGATCCCCATTGTTAGAGATCAGTGTGACAGAACGTACTCGGCTGTAATGCTGAGTATCAAATGAAACCATCTCGCCCACGTATATTTGTCTCCAGTTGCAAACAAGATTAAAGTCTTGTTTAAACTCATTTTTTGGTAATTATTTTGATTGGACTTAATTACAAACAGTGACGGGCAGTCATTAAAGCAGAATGTTCTGTTTCATGAAGAGAGATCCGCAGCAAGTGAGGAGCTGGCAACAAACTTGCGAGATATTGAGACCGGGATACATTAGTGAAATTAGAAGGAGGGAGGAAGGGTTGTTTTATGTAACAGGTTTACTGCTCCAGTTACTCAACTGTACCACATCTGGCATCGTGCCTATTACACTCCCAGTTCAGATACTCTATCCATCTTACATACATAGGCTGCTTAAGCGTACGGTTATGAAGGTACGCATGTTATGCTATTTGAAGCCATTCTTGAGCGTTGCCTTAGTAATCGAAATTCGATGTTTTTCAGTTGGTCCACATGATTGTACTCAATTGTAATGGGTGGTTCCCTAATCCTGAAAAAAGAAATTACATGAGATCAATAAATACTCTTGGATGACCAGTTTTGATCGTCAAGCGATCATCATCAGAACCATTACACTTACGCTAATAAATCTATTTCTACAAGTATGGGTGATCTATTTAGTTGCAGTTGTAGTTAAATTAACACAACTAGTCAACATTTGTCAGTTATAGCTTATGTGATGTGGCTTTGGACATCATTGTCATCAGCCCCGTGTACTTGGTTGGTGTTCAATTTATCTTAAAACTAGCAACCTGGTATCTTAAACGGTTTACCTAGCAGAAAAGCTTAAAAGGCAATTGGACGGCAGGATCTTTAAATTTGCTTACTTAGTGTGATTATGTGATTGTTGTTAAATGGTCAGATTAGTATACTTAGCTGCTTGAGTTGTATGTGGTCCTGATGCGAGCAGATGGTCTCGTTACGACCTGCACTGAACTGAGAGGAATTTCCTGTGTGCGAGTATCTCTTACCTCATAGACTTTCCCCCTCCCGCATTCCTAACTGTCTGTGTGTATCCAATAAGTAACATAATGTGTGCTGCCAAGTCTAGAGGCTCCTTATATGTTGCATGTTACTGTATATATTAGTGTTGACCGACTGAAAAACATCAAATTTCGAGTACGCTTATTGTCAGCAGTGATGTCCTACATTCGTATCGCCCCTGTTCTTCCAATCTGACGTCAACATTTCCATTGGATTTTCCTGCCAGGAACTTCTTCTGTGGATCATGACAATGCGAGACCACATTTGGCAACCAGAACAGCCAACAAGCTCCGGTCATTTCACTGGGGGCCGATAACCTAGATGTTAGGCCCCTTAAAACAACAATTATCATCATCATCATTAATTTCACTGGGAGAGTCTGGACCACCCACCAGACAGTCCAGACCTCGCCCCTAGTGATCTCCACGTTTTGGTCTGCAGAAGAAGTTCCTGGCAGGACAGCGATTCACGTGCAACGATGACGCCAAGACAGCAGTTCGGCGATGGTTCCACAGTCAGCCGGCTGAATTCTACCACAGGAGAATTTCAATTTGGTGATGCGATGGGACAAATGACTTAACAAATGTGGAGACTATGTGGAAAAATAGTGTAAGGTATGTAGAACAGTACGCATATTTGCAATTACCTGCATGTATTCTTCAGTGGCTAAAAATATATCGGGGCAAATACATTTTTATCCGCCCTCCTACAAATAAAAGCAATCCTAAATTATAACATACAAAGAAACAATAGAAATTTTACAAATTAAACAATCTATTCTATTCAAGTTACTTGTAGAATTTGTAATGATAGCCTTCAGTATTTAACCATCATAGGGCAAAATATTTTTGAATTGTTTAATTCATTTGTATGTATTTAAATATCAATTTTAACTCTAATTTTCATTTTAGTTATTATAATTCAAATTTTATTTTATTTATTGAAATTTTAATTATTCCTCATTATTTTTTTAATATAATTAAAAATAAATACATTTCATGTGAAATTTTTATATTTTTAATTTTGTAGTTTTTTAGTTCCTGATTTAACTTTTTAATTTAAATTTTAGCTTTAAAATTTATTTGCATATTTATTTTTTATTTTGTAAATTATTTTTAATATTTTTAAATATGTTCATTAGTTAAACTTTATCCAGCGTCATAGTTTAAGGAGACAGAGAAATAATATTTGCTTTTCAGAAATGCTACATGAAAATTTGTTGTAATTAAGCAAAAAGATTAGATCCTTTGATAATACACTCTTCTTATGATTGGTGGGTAATATAGGCTACAGAATACACACCACTGGCCAGTAAAGGGTTAAACACCAATCATGCAATCCTCTCCTCCCAAAGGAAAACAATCACAATAAATGAATGAAAGGAATAAAAGTGTGACTCAGATTTTCATTTAATGACCAATGTAAGCAACCCATTAGAAACAGATGACCTATATGGTTTGCCCCTTTAAACAACAATCACCGCCACCACTGCTCTGTGAAATTGCTTGAGTGCCACCAGCTATATTTCTCTCACTAAGGCTGTAATCTAGTTAGTTAGTTAGTTAGTTAGTTATTGTTGATTTAAGGGGCGGAACTACGAGGTCATCTGCCCCTAGGCTGTAATCTGAACGGTATAGAACGTTGTGCTGATACGGCAAAGCATGAAGGTTACTTCCCTTTGCTGTGTTTTCGATTACGTTCCTTATTAGGATAATATGGTAAAGAAGAAATATGACAGCCTCGATAAATCTACCAAGTAGCGTGCGATATTTAGCTATGTAAATTAGTTCTATTTTCGTGCCTGTCATGTGATAGGATACATGCGATAGGCAAATTGATTCAGCTGAATATTAATTAAATGTATGGATTTCAACACTTGAGCCACTTTATTTCCTACGCCATTTTACTAGCCACATACACGGTAGCTTTCGTGTTCTCTCCATTTGATGCTAACTTAATGATTTACACCCTAAAGAATATAATACTTGAATCCATATCTTGGGCAAGACACGTACGTAAGTTACTTCTTTATTTTTCTTCAGTAATGGAAAGGTTGAGAATTCCAATTTACTGGCATTTTAAAGAACCTCTCCAGGGCAATATTCCAATACAAATGTGCCTCCAAAGCCACAGCGGATAAATGTCCTAGCAGTGCGCGTTAGCGATCGTAGTTATTGCTGTCGGATAATAATTTAACCTTCTATACATAATTCAAACAATAATACAAGTCATGCTAATCATTTCAAAGCTTTTCAGTCGGTCGACCCAATTGTGCCCAAATGAGATGGGTTATTCCCCAATCCTGAAAAAAAAAATACATGAGATTACCAAATACACTAGGATGACCAGATGCGATCGTCAAGCGATCAACATCAGATCCATTACACTTATGGTATCAAATCTGATCATCCAAGTGTATTTATTAATCTCATGTAAGCTTGCCACGGTGGGTGAGTGGTTATAGTATCGGACTACCAACCCCAAGATTGCAGGTTCGCCCCTGGCCATGGTAAGTGATTTTTGAAGGCGACAAAAATCACGATACTCATGTCATACGTTGTTGGCATGTTAAAGAACCCATTTGAATTCAGTAGGCCGTGTTCAATGGCAAAATTAATCTCGGGATTTTCCGCCAACACAAAGTTCCTCCATTCTCTACTTGAAAGCGCTGTAGTGTCAAGGAGTTTAGATATCTAACCCCCTTGACTTTCATAGCGTTCAAAGGAACGACGAAATTCGACATGCAAGCTACCCTCTGGGTGTCAATTAACAAAGCTTGTACCAGGCACCCGAGGCCATACGTTATTATTATTATTATTATTAATCTTATGATTTTTTTTTCAGGATTAGGGAATAACCCATCTCATGTGGGCACATTCGTGTTGACAGACTGAAAAGCATCAAACTGTTGCTTACTAAGCCAACACTGAATATGGCTTCAAACACCATAATGTAATAAGATAACTTCTATTGAATGAACAAGCAACGTGAGAACTAAGCCATTGTGTTCTTTATTGACCCGAGGCCTGAAACGTAAATAATAATATTCATCCTAATAGTAGGTGTTATAAACACTCAGTGCAGGGAGTATTCATATCATTATAGAAGAAACGAAGGCCTTGCGCCGGCGGCGGTGGTCAGGCATATGCAGTGCCAAGGTCTTGGTTATGAAATCAAACGACGACAGTGCAAGTGATACGTACAAGCAAGGATTCTCTCCATATTAGATCAAATCTCCACGATGTTGAAATCACATCTCGTTTCAATGGAAGACTATAAGCAACTAATGGTAGAAGTAGTAGTAGTAGTAGCAATAGTACTCTATGTGATGCATTGAAGTAATTTTATCAGTGTTGAAACTCAGCAATTTTTCTAGGTTTATGCCGTGTCGCCTAGGAACAGCAAGCTGGCTCATCAGCCTTTATAGCAGTGGTTCTTAACCAGTGGTCCGCGGGAGAAAAGGGTCCACCAGCAAGTATAAAAATGTGTCCAATAAATGGGGATTTCGAAAACAATGTGTGTTGAACGAGAATCGTCCGAATGTATACGCGGCGGTTTTAAATTGAAATATCTTTAAAATAAGTGTTATTGAGGAAGGGTTACATCTGATAAGGTGTATTTGTTGGGGAGATGGGGAGGGGGGAGGGGAGGAAGAGGTTGGGGGGGGGGGGGGGGGGGTAGAAGGGGTGGTCCGTACATGATTCAGTTTCACGATGAGTGGTCCGCAGACTTCTACGGGTTCAGAACCACTGCTTTATAGGAAGGTGAAAGGCTGATTGAGCTTTTAGCTCTCGCAGTTAATAGGCGCACGTGCGCTTCTTAAGAAGGGAGGTAGTGCACAGGTCGCTACTCCTGTGGGAGTCCAGGCGGGGAGCACAAAGAGCCCGCTGATGAGCCAGCTTGGTGTTCCTAGGCAAAACCCCACACAAGACACGGCATAAACCTATAAAATGTGCTGATTTTTAATTCACAGGCCGTGAAAGTCAATATACCATATTTTTTCAAATTATCAGTTTATACTTTTCAGTCGTTCAACACGCTTTTTGGCCAATTAGATTAGGCGGGGTAACTACAGCACACTATTCCTCATAAAGTTACTTGTTACAATGTAATTCACTTGTAAAGGGGGAATTTAGGATTAAACGTTTCGACCATCACACGGTCATCATCAGATTACTAAGTTTAAAGTTTTTAAATACTATAGAAATATTTAACAAGAAGTTCCGTGAAGAACTATACAGCCTACTTTTCATGCCAATGATTATTCTACAGTATATGAACCTATCTAGAATAATGACGAAATTAAGTTGGTAATATCGAAATATCTAATTAGTTCAAAATATACCTGGTATGATGTAGCCTAATAGAGCACTACAGTTGGCAGCCCTGGTGACTGAATATATTCTTTGTTCCATCTCTTTAGGTACAGAATACAAAATTTGGTTGAAGTCCAATGGACGTTACTTGCAGTTAGACACTGGATCTATCAGCACGCGTAAAAGCATGTTGCCAACAGTACCATACGTGTGCTGGTCAGAAATAATCTGAAATATTATGATATCTTGTTGTGCCAATTTTGGATGAAATCCATTTGTTAGTATAGAAGTTACATGTATTTTAAAATTGGATATATCAGCAGGCATAGAATCATGTTGGCAGCACTGCCTTGTATTAATTACTCCAAATTAATCTAGAATGTCAGGTACTATACGTGTGCAAATTATAGAGCTGTTGGCTTGCATACTTTCTGATATATTGATATTAGGGTTAAAAAATATAGACAGCATTTATTAACAGTTGGCAGCCCTGATTGCTCTTAACAATACTTATAGTCATATCTGTTATGGTACACATAGCACATACGAAATTTGGTTGAAATCCAACTGATAGTATATAAGTTACATGTATTTAAAAATTGGTACTATCAGCAGGCTTATAATCATGTTGGTAGGACTGACGTATATAAGTTACTCCAAATTAATCTAAAATGTCAGAATATACGTGTGCATAGTTTAAAGTTGTTGGCTTGCATACTTTCTGATATATTGGTATTTGGAAAAAAAAATAGAGAGAGCAATATTATTAACAGTTGGCAGCCCTGGTGGCTCGTAAGAATACGCCTAATCATATCCGTTTATGTACAGATATTACATACAAAATTTGGTTGAAATCCAATTGATAGTGTAAAAGTTATATGCATTTAAACATTGGACCTATCAGGAGGCTTAAAATTATTTTGGTAACACTGTCATGGTTGGCCTCCTGGAAATTAAACTGAAATAGTATTATCTACATGTGTGCCAATTTTGGAATAGCTCCCATGTATACCTTGCAAGATATCCAACATGGAGCTCAAATTTCTAGTGCGTTTTTTCAGCAGTTGGTAGCACTGACATCATTTTCAAATATGGACGTGAGATATTCCGGTGCACATCTTTACTCATACTAAATTTGGTTTTGATTGCTGCAGCCGTTTAGGAGTTGATAGGGGGGGACACACACACAGCCAGACAGACAGACAGAAGGACAGACAGACAGACAGACAGACGGACAGACAGACAGACAGACACACATTTGCCCGATCTCATAATACTACTTTTTCCTCATTTTTGCAAAATGTGAAAAGTAGGCTAAAAATCTCCCTTTATCAGTGAAAAATATTGTTCAGATACCAGGGATCCCTGAGAGGGTGTGACAAAACGTCATGCGCTGTTGCAATACATGCTTTGAGATTGGCGGTTGTAACTTTGAACAATTACTATGAGCTACGTTGTTGGTATGACGTGTATGTTGTGTACGTCCATTTTCTCCCGCTGGTTCCCTATCTCAATATACTCTGTTGAAGACCCACTAACACCTGTATTAATTTGACCCAAAAGGTTTGAGATACCCTGTATGTATAGTTTCCCCGTCTAAACTAATTGGGCAAAAGTTTGTACAAGCAAAGCTGAAAAAATGGTTTCAAATCTCGATATATCTGGCAAATTTATACGCACCTAAATGCACAGGGCTACAAGACCACGATGTTGCCAAGTACCTATATGAATCAACAACAGTAAGAGTTGGTGTGTTTTGAGTTTATGTCCATGCACAGCCGTGAGGATAAGTTATAGCGTCAGGAAGTTAGTCTACTGTGCTAAGCGACATAATTACGCGTGGCCAGGTGAGGTGCTGGCTTGACCCGTATAGCAGGCTGCTGGCAATCTGCTACTCAACGATCGTCCAACACGGAGGGTAAGGGCGATCCAACATCCATGTACACTTCACATGTAACCTTGTTGGTATTGCTGATTCGCGGCGAGGAGGTGCTTGATGGAGAAGTGGTCAAGCTACTTGCCCTTCGCCAAGATTCCCGATTGATGCATGAGGAATTTTCGAGATTATAAGTCACATCTGGTGGTTTGGAATCCACGTAAAACAAGTAATTCCGTGAAAAACTAAAATAACCTATTGCCATATATCCTACTTGTCTTTTTAATTAAAAGCCCTCCCACCTATTAGTCTAAAAGGATTTCCCATGCGATGTACTAAATAGTTTTTATGTTCGACAATGTCGAAATGTAAACATTCTCTGTCAGAAAACTGTATCAGAATGATGGTCATTATAACACTGTTTTTCATTACGATACAGTTTCTCCAGCCAATCAGAGCTCATTCATTGACCAATTAGGTAAGGATACCTTTGCGCGTGCGCTCAAAATCCAACATGTCGGACATAAACACAGCATCGTACTATATAAATTACCGACATGGAATACGCACCGTCCATATGTTCGCGTAAATAGACTGGCGAATATGAGACAAGAAATAGCACTGTAGCCTACCTTAATATCCCCAACTCCAATTTCTACACAGCACATTGCTGTCAAACGACTTCGGTGACAATATCAGTGAATGATATAGAGCTGGATGGCAGGCTGTAACTGTAAACATATGGCATTGCAAGCGCACAGAGCGCATGCGTCGGTCGGTCAAAGAACATGAAAAACAGAGATATTTTACCCAGCGCTGCAACCTGATCACAAAATTCAAGTGGCTGACTCTCAACAGTTATTTATGAATATTTATGTTAAAACATATAATAAAGTTATAATTATCGTCGAACATAAACAGTCGTATGCAACTCGCATAAATGGTAACTAACACACTCGTATGGAAATTATAAAACTCGCTTACGCTAGTTTTATAAACATACTCGTGTCTTAATTATTGCCATTATAGGCTCGTTGCATAATGTACTATTGTTACACGACCTATGTCCCCACCAACACCATTACATTAATAAATTATGTGCTAGAATATATAAATTTCAGTATCGGTGATGGTGAAGAAGGAGAAAACTAAGGGACGACATGTTTTGCTCGTCAAGCAAGCATCTTTAGATCCTCACATACAAGACAGTCGCCTCCGTAGCGTAGCGGTCAGCGTGGTTAGCTGCCGCCCCGAAGGTCCTGGGCTCGATTCCCGGCTCAGCCACGAAATTTGAAAAGTGGTATGAGGAATGGAACGGGGTCTACTCAGTCTCAGGTGGTCCAAATGAGTAGAGGGAGTTCGATTCCCACCTCAGCCATCCTCGAATTGGTTTTCCGTGGATTCCCACTTCGTCTTAGGAAAAATGCCGGGATGGTTCCTACTGTAAGGCCACGGCCGCCTCCTTCCCTCTTCCGTGTCTAACCCTCCTAATCTTCCCCTCCCTTCCCTCATGAGGCCCCTGTTCGCTTCGCAGGTGAGGCCGCCTGGGCACGGTACTGGTCACACCTTCCCAGTTGTATCCACACCGATCAGATGTTCCCGGCTCTAGGACACTGTCCGTAGAGACGGTAGAGGTGAGTTCCCTCGCTGAGTCCGTGGGAGCCACCAACCTGGAGAGTAAATTCGATTAAAAAGAAACAAAACATACAAGACAAAATAGCACCACGGCCGCAAAGGCAGCTGCAGCAAATCCGGATATCGGAGATTCGAATCCTGGCGCTGGCAGTGGATATACTGAGTTTGTTTTTTCCACTGGTTTTTCCACACTCCCTCTAGGCAAATGCCGGGATTGTACCTTACTTCAAGTTCCGGGTCACCTACCTTATTCCTGTCCCTATATCATTTACACACACGTCTACAGTCATCACTAGAGCCCAGATTTGTAAGCACAATCAAATTGAGAAATAAGCAAGCATATAAGCACGAAAAATGTAACAAATAAGAACAAGAAATCTCTCTATATATAAAAATGAAAGTTTGTCAGTTTTTTTCTGAATTTCCACGGAATTTTGCGATATTTGCGCGTTTCAGACTGTTTTATGATGGATGCGTGCAAAAATAACTTTTTTGTCTGTCTGTCTGTCTGTCTGTCTGTCTGTCTGTTTGTTTGTTTGTCTGTGGACAATTTTTTGTGTCCTTATAACTCGAGAACGGCTGAGTGGATCAACGTAAAATTTGATACAGATATCCTTCAGAGGCACGACACCAATCATTGATGATTCTCTTCTCCGTACCTCTCATAAAAGGGGCCCTACCCCCTTAAAATGCATGCTGAAATAGGTGTAGAAGGGAGAAACAAAGCTCATTTTCAGCCCCTCAATGTGAGAAACGAAACACGGGGCCCTAAAGGGACCCCGAAAACCAAATTTTAAGGCCCTAAAACCAACAGTTTTTGAGATATTCCCAGAAAACTAATTTCACTTAATAAATTAATGAAAGAATGCATGCCGGTAACCATGGCAACTGAATCTCAGAGGTCCATCTATTTCTGTAAGACCCATTGCAATTCCAATTATTACATTACTGTGAAGGTTTGCAAACGGCTATAAGGTTATAACGGATCCAAATTAAGCTGAAATATTCATCAATACTGTTACGTGCCACCCCCTAGTGGCACTTTTGTTAACTGGATTACGGTGGGGGTACAAAGCACAACACCAATTACTGCTTAAAGAAATATAATTTATTACAGGCCAGAAAATTACACTAATCAGCAAATACAAGCAATTAGGAGCCTTACTCAGTTTCCTTAAGTCTCTTCCTTATGCGCTCTTGGCCTTCCACTTGTAAACAGACCACAGAAGTTAATCCGTCCTAATGAGTCCGGTGGCCTTGGCAGAAGCTACCCGCCCCTCTTCCTCAGGTACAACAAATACAGTTACTTACGAGCACTTGATGTACGCTCTTCACAAGCTGGGAGAAACAATGTCACAGGATTTCGTAACTCGCACAGCACTTGGTCGCCACACTTCTGTCGCACAAGATAATCGCTCGCACTAGCTCGTAAAACACAACAACCACAGAAAACTCGGTCCCCTCACTGTTGAAGCCGCTTATATAGCAGGCTGGTGACTCAATAAATTCTAGAATCGTCCAGGACACACGGCTTCTCGATATTTCCTTCGCTGGTGGTGTCACGAAGATTCTGGACCATCCCTTTCACTTCGCAGTCCGTTGCGTAACGCGCATGCAATACACTGAGGGAGAGCAGTCCAGCCCTGGGGCAGTTTTGACTCATGCGGCGAGCGATGAAACGAACTCACAGCCGTAACACCACCCCCTTCCTAAAAGGCTGATCGTCCCGATCAATCATTGGTCCGTCTGTGTCCCTCCGTAGGCTGCCAGGCGATCTCGATGCACGATCTTCATCTTCGCCCTCGGGCTCCGCTGGATCCTGTAGACGACATCGTTGATCCGTTTCACGACTCGGTACGGGCCCTCCCAGGACTTCTGCAGTTTGGGTGACAGGCCTTTCTTCCGTAATGGGTTGAAGAGCCAGACCAGGTCGTCCTCGTGGAATCCGCCGGCATCCGTCTGCTGGTCGTATCGGGTCTTCATTCTCTCGGTCTCGATCCGCAGTTTCCTCCTCGCGAACGCGTGCACGTCCTCCAGTTGGTCGACCAGTTCTTGACAATACTGGCTTACCGGGATCGGATCATTCCCAGGTCGGCCAAAGGCAAGATCGACAGGTAGACGGAGCTCCCTCCCAAACATGGCCCGGGCTGGTGTGCACCCGGTGGCTTCATGCACGGCGGCGCGGTAGGCCAGGAGAAATAGTGGAAGATGTTTGTCCCAATCCCTCTGGTGCTCGCTGACGACTATTCGATGATGGTTCTCGATGGTGCGATTGAATCGCTCTACCATCCCGTCGGACTGAGGGTGTAGTGGCGTTGTCCTTGTCTTCCGGATTCCCAGCAGCTGGCATAGGTTCTGGAACACCTGCGACTCGAAGTTCCTCCCTTGGTCGGAGTGCAGCTCCAGGGGTACTCCGTACCGGCTGACGAATTCCTTCACCAGGGTCTCTGCAATCGTCGCGGCTTCTTGGTTAGGGAGCGCATACGCCTCCGGCCATTTGGTAAAGTAGTCGCTGACGACTAATATGTAGCGGTTCCCTGCCTCGCTTAACGGGAATGGCCCAGCAACATCGATGGCCACTCTCTCCATGGGGCCGCCCACGTTGTAGGTCTTCAGTGGACCCCGTCGTCTTCGTCCTGGGCCCTTGCTGGCTGCGCAATCGTGGCACCTCGCGCAGTGGTTCTCCACGTCTGTTCGGCATCCGATCCAGTAGAACCGCTCTCTCAGCTTCTCCAGGGTCTTCTTTATCCCTAGGTGTCCACCAGATGATCCTCCATGAACTTCCTTCAGGACTTCCTCCGTCATAACCTTTGGAACGACGACTTGTTCCCGAGATGTCTTCCCGTCGGTGCTCTCCCAGGAACGGCAGATGAGGCCATCCCTTACAATCAGCGAGTCCCACTGCGCCCAGTAGGACTTAAACTTTGGGCTGCAGTCACTCACAATGTTCCACCCGGGTCTGGGGACACAGGCCCTCTTCCATTCGGCTATCAGTCCCAGGTCATCATCTTCTGCTTGCGCCCGCGTGAAAGATTCGCGGCTCCAGCTCCCTTGTAGTTCCACGGTAGTCCTTCGGCACTGTATCCCGGTGTTCTCCTCCCTTCGGGCACAGAAGGTGCAGTCTTCGGGGCACGGTCTTCGTGACAGGGCGTCGGCGTTAGAATGCAGTTGGCCTTTCCTGTGCTGAATCTCAAAGTTGTACTGTTGAAGCCTCTCTAACCACCGCGCGAGTTGACCCTCGGGCTGCTTGAAGTTCAGGAGCCACCGCAGGGATGCCTGGTCGGTCCTGATGAGAAATTCTTGCCCGTACAGGTACTTGTGGAAGTGTTCAATGGTCTTCACGATGGCGAGCAGCTCCTTCCTGGTGACGCAGTAGTTCCTTTCTGGCTTTGACAAGGCCTTGCTGAAGTAGGCCACTACTCTCTCCTCGCCGTCCACTACTTGCGACAGGATTCCCCCTATGCCAAAGTCACTGGCATCGGTATCGACGATGAACCTTGTTCCCGGTCTGGGGTAGGCCAGAATAGGCGCGGTGCACAGAGCTTGCTTGAGTTGTTCGAAGGCACTGTGGCATTCTGCTGTCCACGTGAAGAGTTGGTCCTTCTCAGTCAGTCGATGTAAAGGTTTGGCGATGTCTGCGAATCCTCTCACGAAGCGACGGTAATAAGTGCAGAGTCCCAGGAAGCTTCGTAGTTGGGACTTGTCCTTCGGGACTGGCCACTCCCTCACAGCTGCGGTCTTCTCTGGGTCGGTGCGCACCCCTTCCTCGGAGACGATATGCCCAAGGTATTGGACCCGCTTCTGGAAGAGCTGACACTTCTTGGGGCTCAACTTCAGCTGGGCAGCCCGTAGCTTCAACAAGATCTCCTTCAGGTTGCTGTAGTGCTCCTCGAAGCTCCTCCCCAGAACGATGACGTCGTCTAGGTAGACCAGGCAGGTCTTCCAGTGTAGTCCCCTCAGAATGGACGCCATTAGCCTTTCGAAGGTCGCGGGGGCGTTGCACAGACCGAATGGCATGACGGTGAACTGCCAGAGCCCGCTGCCTACAGAGAACGCCGTTTTCTCGCGGTCCCTAGGGTGGACCTCCACCTGCCAGTAGCCACTCTTCAAATCCAAGGTGGAGAACCATCTTGACCCTGATATGGTGTCCAGCGTGTCGTCGATCCGGGGTAGAGGGTAGCTGTCCTTCTTCGTGACGTCGTTCACCCGCCTGTAGTCCACGCAGAACCTGGTGGAACCGTCCTTCTTCTTCACAAGCACGACCGGAGAACTCCAAGGACTATGTGATGGCTCGATCACCCCTTGCTCCTTCATCTCTTCTACCATCCGGTCGACTTCGGCTTGCTTGGCGAGCGGGACACGTCGGAATGGGGCCCTAATCGGTGCGCTGTCCCCAACGTCGATTCTGTGCTGGACCAAGCTTGTCCTGCCGAAGTCTTTGCTCCCCACGGAGAAGACATCCTGGAATTCGCGTAGCAGGTCCTGAAGTTGGCGTGATTGTTCCTCGTCTAAATGGTCCTGGGATCCTTGGTACAGCTTATGTAGTTCTTCTGGCAGTGTGCGTCTTCTTCGGTTGTCCGTCTGCAGGTTTCCGTCCGTCGTGTCGGTGATGCGGGCAATCCAGGTAACGGGCTCGCAGACTCCTAGGTTGGTGTCCCGGTGAACCGTAATGTCGTAGTCGTTCAGGTTGGACAGGCGGACGTACGGCCGAGACGTCGTGTTGATGAGGGTCTTGGCAACTAGCAAGCCTTTTGTCTGGATGTCCTCATATTTTGGCTCGATGACAGCCGCCACTCCCTCAGCAGTTCCGTCGACAATTACGGCGGCGCTGACTTCCGTCCTGGCGGGAACGATGACGTCCTCTCTCAGCCTTACTCGTCGTGCGGCGACGGCCTCGTGTGCTGGTTGCAAAGCAAGTTCCTCACTTCCGAAGTGCAGAGTGTTGGTACTCAGATCCAAGATGATGTTGTTCTGGTCCAGGAAGTCCAGTCCGAGGATCACTTCATTTGATACGTCAGCCACAAGTACTGGATGCTTTATCGCCCGTCGACCAATGACGAACTCCAGTGATGCTTCGCCATGTACCGGTGCGGTCTCTCCGGTCGCGGTTATTAGCTGGAGGTTCCTTTGTGTGGGTTGCACTCTCCACTTCGGGATCACGGTGGGGCTGACGATGGTCCTCGATGCTCCCGTGTCGATTAGCATGGGCCAGCTCACTCCGTTGATAACTCCGTCGACCATCAGGCTGCTATTGTCCCTCCGTAACTTCGTCACACGGACTTGGACTGCCGGGGCTTGACGACTGTCACAAGCTAACCTTTGCCCCCCAAGGCTGGCTAATACTCGTTTCCCTGGGCCGCGCGGTTTTTCCGACGACTGACTTCCCGTCGGATACCCTCGGCGGCGGCGATCACCGCAGTCCTTGCTCAGGTGGCCTTTCTCACCGCAGGTCCAGCAGGTCGGTAGTCCTCTTCCGGGCCGCCTCTCTGGTTGTCTTCCGGCTGTGTCGTTGCTGGTAGTGCCGCGACTATCGAAGAAACGGCTTAGCGCCTCCATCAATTCGTCGGCCAGGGGCTTGGTCTCGTTGGTTTTTGCTGGTTCGTCGACGATCACTTGACGCACCCGCGCGTACATTCTAGATGCCTGTTTCGCCGTCTCAAACTCAAGTGCGTGGCTCAGCGCATCTGTCAGGGTCTTATTGCGCGCGAGTCGCAGCGCCTGTTGAGTGTCTGAGTCCCGTAGTCCGTCGGTGAAGGTTTGCGTCGCAATCTGCTCCAGAAAGTCGGCCGGCGCTGTTGGGTAGGCTAGCCTTACGAGGCGTGCGATGTCCATCTCGAACTCCTGCAGGGTTTCCGCGTTCTTCTGTACCCGGGTCCGGAGCTGCATCTGATAGGCCTGCTGAAGATGGCTATCTCCATATCGGGACTCCATATGGGCGATCAGGGAAGCGTAGTCCTGGGATCCAGTCGGGATGGCCTGAAGGACGTTAAGGGCGTCACCTCTCAGCGCTACAATTAGAGCTGTAGCCTTTTCTGTGTTGTTCCAGTTATTTATGGAACAGGCCGCCTCGAACTGACGTAAGTAGGTGCTCCACGGGACCTTTCCGTCGAAGGTTGGGGGCGTCACTCTGCTATGTCCCGTTCCTGATATTCCCGGTGTAACGGTGGGCGGGCGTTGGCGCAGCTCGGCAACTTCCTCTCGTAGAGCGTTGAATTCCTCTTTCACCCCCGTCAGTGGGCGTTGGCGCAGCTCGGCAACTTCCTTTTGTAAGGCGTTGAATTTCTCCTCCACCCCCATCAGCGGGCGTTGGCACAGCTCGGCAACTTCCACTTGTAAGGCGTTGAATTTCTCCTCCACCCCCATCAGCGGTCGTTGGCGCAGCTCGGCAACTTCCACTTGTAAGGCGTCGAACTTCTTTTCCACTGCCGTGACTTCCTCACGCAGACCCAGTTCTAATTTCTTCAGGTCCTCCGCTAGCTTATTTTGACCGTCTTCCATCTTCTTCTGGCCGTCTTCTAGTTTGGCAGTTAGGTCCTCGGCTAACTTCTTCTGGCCGTCTTCTAGTTTGGCACTTAGGTCCTCGGCTAACTTCTTCTGGCCGTCCTCCATCTTCTTCTGGCCGTCCTCTAGCTTCTTCTGGCCGTCTTCTAATTTGGCAGTTAGCTCCTTGGTTAAATTCTTCTGGCCGTCCTCCATCTTGGTTTCCATGCCATTTAACTTTTCTAGCAATGCTGCCAATTTCTCCTCCATTTTAGTTGTTTGTCTTGTAAAGGGCATGCACTCACAGGAAAATTAGAGAAAATGACCTGCTCGGGGTTTGAAACCAGGACCGTCAGGTGTTGTGCTTGAGTTCGTAATCCCGCTTCTGACACCAGTTGTTACGTGCCACCCCCTAGTGGCACTTTTGTTAACTGGATTACGGTGGGGGTACAAAGCACAACACCAATTACTGCTTAAAGAAATATAATTTATTACAGGCCAGAAAATTACACTAATCAGCAAATACAAGCAATTAGGAGCCTTACTCAGTTTCCTTAAGTCTCTTCCTTATGCGCTCTTGGCCTTCCACTTGTAAACAGACCACAGAAGTTAATCCGTCCTAATGAGTCCGGTGGCCTTGGCAGAAGCTACCCGCCCCTCTTCCTCAGGTACAACAAATACAGTTACTTACGAGCACTTGATGTACGCTCTTCACAAGCTGGGAGAAACAATGTCACAGGATTTCGTAACTCGCACAGCACTTGGTCACCACACTTCTGTCGCACAAGATAATCGCTCGCACTAGCTCGTAAAACACAACAACCACAGAAAACTCGGTCCCCTCACTGTTGAAGCTGCTTATATAGCAGGCTGGTGACTCAATAAATTCTAGAATCGTCCAGGACACACGGCTTCTCGATATTTCCTTCGCTGGTGGTGTCACGAAGATTCTGGACCATCCCTTTCACTTCGCAGTCCGTTGCGTAACGCGCATGCAATACACTGAGGGAGAGCAGTCCAGCCCTGGGGCAGTTTTGACTCATGCGGCGAGCGATGAAACGAACTCACAGCCGTAACAATACATACAATGCGCTTAAGGGGTCAAGGGGTACTCTAGAATTTTTTCACGCGATTTACACGTGCGGGTGTGGTACGGAAATTTGATACAGATATCCTTCAGAGGCACGACACTAATCATTGATATAACTCTTCTCCGTACCTATCATAAAAGGGGCTCTACCCCCTTAAAATACATGCTGAAATAGGCGTAGAAGGGTGAAACAAAGCTCATTTTCAGCCCCTCAATGTGAGAAACGAAACTCGGGGGCCCTAAAAGAACCCCGAAAACCACATTTTAAGGCCCTAAAACCAACATTTTTCGAGATATTCCCAAAAAACTAATTTCACTTAATAAATTAATGAAGGAATGCATGTCGGTAACAATGGCAACAGAATCTCAGAGGTCCATCTACAGTATTTCTGTAAGACGCAATGCAATTCCATTTATTATATTACTGAGAAGGTTTTCAAACGACAATAAGGTTATAACGGATCCAAATTAAGCTGAAATATTCATCAATACATATAATGCGCTTAAGGAGTCAAGGGGTATTCTAGAATGTTTTAACGCGATTTACACGTGCGGGTATGGTACGGAAGGTCTATTATAGCCTATCCCTATTCCTATATTCTTATATTATTATTATTACTATTATTTTCATTATTATCAATATTATGGCGTACAACGACGAGACAAACTCATTTTCAAACCCTTGGTGTCAGAAACAAAACTCGGGGACCCTCCAGAGCCGTAAAGGGTCCCCGAAAACTATATTTTAAGGCTCTAAACGCAACAGTTTCTTAGCTATTCCCAGAAAACTAATTTCATTTAATAAACTAAAGAAGGAATGCAAGCCACTAACCATGACAAAAGTATCTCAAGAGGTGGCATCCAACTTTCCATCTATTTCTGGAATAAGTAATGCCACTCCATTTATTACATTTCTCATTTAATAAACTAAAGAAGGAATGCAAGCCACTGACCATGACAAAAGTATCTCAAGAGGTGGCATCCGACTTTCCATCTATTTCTGGAATAAGTAATGCCACTCCATTTATTACATTTCTGTGAAAGGTTGCAAATGGCTAAAAAATTATCACGGAACCAACTAAAACTGAAAAATTCATCAATGCGCTTAAGGTGTTCATGGAGTACCCTAGATTTTTTTTCACACGACTTACACGTTCAATATGTCGTACAGAAGGTCTATTATATCTCCAAACAGCAACATTATTTTCAAAAATTCCTGATTTGAAATAGTAGACTGTTTTTGCTGATTTTAGGAATCTGGGCCATTGGAGGCTAAAGAAAACTGAATTTTGATGCACCACAAGCCTTTATAATTTATAAAGATCGTCTTCCTGTAGCTGGGCACTTGACACAACGGTTAGGGTCAGTTCGTATGTGACGTGTATTGCGATTCGTCTACGAGGTTTTCAATTTTATTTTCACGCCAGGAAGAACACGTCAGGTAAATTTAGTTTGAGAGCGCATTTTAGCTAATCATTTTTCTTTGCCAACAAACAGGTTCCAAGCCCCTAAACATTGCAACAGTAGATCAATTGGTAACATCTGGTTATTAATACCGAAGACCGTTCGAAGAATGGGTACTTCTGCTAGTAAGCATATAAAATTAAAATTTAGTCATAAATATATTGTTTCATAGAACTAAAGTAAGTTTGTTACAGTACACAAGGAAGACCATCTTGAGATTTTCTTGTGTGAAGCTCCATCGTCCATCAGTGAAGAATGTTTTAAACAGTGAAAATGATTTCTGAACGTCGCATGACGTCACCGGAACATGTGAAAAGCACCACAGTTCGTCTTGAAAGAATTCCTCTTCGATATACGTTTCTGTACTAGAAAACCTTAAAAAAATGTTATACAGTGTTTCGTAACCAGGGTTTTTCGTTACTACCTTACTGAGTTTCTCAAAGGAAGTTTTAGGAATACCGCGAATCTCTCAAGACAACGTTGCTGAAATTTCATCTATCAAAGAAAGTGAATGTTCCAAGGTATTAATTCGAGCTTCCAACTGTGTTATAATAACAGGCATTTTGGAGAAACGGTTATGGATGTACTCTATCTTATCTCGGATGCCAATATTAGCAAAACATTCCTGTGCTGCGGCAATGCTGCCTGCATCTTTTGCATTTAAGGAATCCAAAACTGTTTTCACTTCATTGAAATGTTCTGCGTAGTATGGCACAGCCTTTAACCACGGACCCCATCGAGTAAAAACTGGATGAGGAGGTAAAGACAAATTTGGAAGGACTTCACGAAATTTTTGAGCTCTAATAGGTGACTTTACAAACACTTTCTTCATGCTAGAGATAAAAAGATCCCCGTCTTTATATTGACTCCTAACTGCTTCAGCAACACGATGTAGACCGTGAGCAAGACACGTCAGGTGAACTAACCTAGGATAAAGAACTTTTAATCCAGTTCCTGCTTTAACAATATATGGAGCAGCATCAATCAGAAAAAAAAAACATTGTCATACCGTGCCCCTTCTAGCCACAAGATAGCTAACGAACCATTGAAAATTTTTGAAATAGTAGAATGATTTACTCGGTCAAGTACTTGTATATTAAGAAGATATGATCTACTGCCCGCTTTCATAGCACCAACTCCAGCACTACACTCACATTGTTTTGCTGCATCTGTGGTGTCATCAATATAAATCCATATTTTTTCGTGCTATAGTTGATCCCGAACATGACAAATAACGTCTTGAAAACACTGTTGTAAATAGATTTTTCGCAACGTAAATTCGTCCGGCACCTTTCTGTTTGTGTATTTTTCTAAAAATTTCCGAAACTGCCCATTATTTAATATCCACAATGGAATGTCCGAACCCACTAATGCTAAAGACAAGTCTTTGAAAAATGTATCACTTGAACTGGATTGTTAGCCTTCAGTGCCTGTAATTTGTTGCTGAATTAACTTAGATTTATTCTCAACCCCCTCCTTATGTCATGTTGTGTTGATATGCTGTACAATGTCATTTTTTTCTTTGAAGAAACACATTTTTCGCACACCAAACAAAAATAGACCCTACCGTCTTCGCTAAATATATAACTTCAAACTCGTTTACGTATTTGCGCAGCAAAGCCGGTTGAGAAGTTTTCTTAACTTACTAGATGACCGATCGCGATCATATACACCTTATCACACGAACACGTTTAGCACGACTGAAAGAAGAATACTGATTGCATCAGGAAGCAGTGTCCTAACAGCTTGGGAAGTGGGAATTCACCAACCACGGGACAACATGCCGATACCAGATTGAACAGCTTAATCGCAGTAGAAGATATTCGGCGGGGCATCCCAAGTTCCTCTCGTAATTTCAACTACGGAGTGATATTTCACAACATCCGGGGGCTTCCCCCTTTTGCACTTATACCGTATTGCTTATTAGTCGATATATAATGGGGGACGAATTGTTTGAGTGCTAAAATGATGGCTAGGAGTGAAAATTTCCTTTTAAATTTACATGTTTTGGGTAAAATAAGCTATTTTAATGAAAAATCATAAAATAAGTAAGCAAACCAATATTTCAGCGGAAAATGCATTTATAAGCATTTCGCTTAGAAATCCGGGCTCTAGTCATCACATAAGTACAGGTTATCAGACAAGTTCAACACACACCCAATTACACAGGGATGTTGACCAAAATGGCTCAAGCCCCTAAATATAATTAACAACAACGACAGCAACAACAACGATATAGTAGTTAACCACCTGCAGAGAGAATGCATTTGTTTGTGTGTCTTGAGCAGTGGAGTGCTATGAGTTCTCACCTACTATAAATTCCAAGATGAATGGAATTAGGAACGAGGTGTATTAGTTTACTAGTTAATGAGCTGAGCACATGCGTAGAGTCACTGTGGATAATGGAGTGGGTGCAATTTACATTTAATATAACCCCAGTCAGCCAGCAGCTACCACATAACTCCTACATACTATTTATTTTGGAATTATGTTGATGAGCGCCGGCAGTTACTTTAGTAGGCCTAACACATGAAGCAGCAACATTCTTCTTCAGCACTCTTTGTTTTTTGGAGTGTTTCCTTGCGTTAACGATAGTCCATCTCCAAGACAAGGAAACAGGATACTTACGGTGTATACACCTGATCTCAAGACAGCAAGAATTGAAACTCGCCGCGACACTCTACACAAATTAATTTCACGTTCTACATGATGCCAGGAACATCTTCCTCTTACAGGTGGACTAAAGTATTCTCAAGCGGCATGGTGTTAAACAGTGGCAAACGCATGATTCATTTCTGCAAGGGGGTTCATTTATAGAGTACCGTACGGTAGTCGTGAACATTATAAAATTATAATAATTCGATTATTATTATTCATAATAAGCAATAATTAAGTAAGCATTCTCTTTTTATGAAAATTATTTAATTGCACTTTCCAGCACAATAATAGTACATTATGCAACGAGCCTATAATGGCAATAATTAAGACACGAGTATGTTTATAAAACGAGCGTAAGGGAATTTTATAATTTCCATACGAGTGTCTTAATTACCATTATG
This sequence comes from Meconema thalassinum, assembly GCA_946902985.2. NCBI lineage: Eukaryota > Metazoa > Arthropoda > Insecta > Orthoptera > Tettigoniidae > Meconema > Meconema thalassinum. Next base: position 170,995 of record CAMPQE020000070.1, read on the forward strand.
GGCGAGTTGCATACGACTGTTTATGTTCGACGATAATTATAACTTTATTATATGTTTTAACATAAATACTCATAAATATCTGTTGAGATTCAGTCACTCGAATTTTGTGATGAGAGTGCAGCGCTGGGCGGGATATCTCTGTTTTCCAAGCTCTCTGACCGACCGACGCATGCGCGCTCTGTGCTTCAATGCCATATGTGCAGATTGTTCACCAGTATTCAGTAAAACTATCACCGAAGTCGTTTGAAAGCAATGTGCTGTGTAGGAATTGGATTTGGGGATATTAAGGTACAGAGCTATTTCTTGTCTCATATTTGCCAGTTTATTTACGCGAACATATGTAGACCGTGAGCAAGACACGTCAGGTGAACTAACCTCGGATAAAGAACTTTTAATCCAGTTCCTTTCGGTAATTTATAAAGACATGTTGGATTTTGAGCGCATGTGCGAAGGTATCCTTACCTAATTGGTCACACAACTGTTTCTTGAGCTCTGATTGATGGGAGAAACTGTTTCATAATTAAAAATAGTGTTATAATGAGCCTCATTATGATATAGTTGTCTGTCACATAATGTTTATATTTCGACATCGTCGAGCATAAAATAAATTAAAAAAATCAATTTTCTTTTTTTTTACATGGAAAACAGTAACAAAATATTAAAACTGAAATGATGCAGTGATATCAGCATGACCATAAGTGACTGCTTATAATATTGATGGTAAGTGATAGAAAAAAATATCTCCACGTTCTTACTGCAATTAATCTACTATTCACTCTCAAAAACTGCCTATCTTGATAGCTTTATCTGCATCTTTGATAGGAATAAATGGCAGAAATTCCAAAGTACTGAATTATCTTTAACGAAACGGACACACAGTGACACAGATATGCACATGTGCGAAGCGATATGAGGAAAGTTGCCAATCGCACACTTTAACGGTAAAACTGATCCATGGCTAGCTCCAATGCTAAAGGAGGAGTCTTGCTGCGTGTAGAGTGTACAGCATTTACCAAGTGAAGAAAGTGATCGTATTTAAAATATATACAGGAGTATAGAAGACTCACTCAATAGTGTAAAACAGGCGATTGAAGGGACAATATAATAAGGATTCAAGTAAACATCTATGTCTCTTAGGTGGGGTTAAACCCTTACCCCTCCCCTCGCAGTTGGTACGCCGCTGGTGTTAAACGTTGAAGAAGTGAATTTGCCCTTACATTTAGAGCTGTCATTGGCCAAGTGAAGGACCAGCTAACTGTTCGTTATAGCTTTTTGCTTCATTCTGGTGATTTGTTTATTTATTTATTTTTATATTAGTTAATTAATTAATTTATTTATTAATTTATTTATTTATTACTGTCGAAATTAGAGCTCACGGCCCCCTGACCACGTAATAAGGTACACCCGCAAATTATTAAAGAGGAAATATAGCATTCTACGGATCGGAGCGTGGAATGTTAGAAGTCTGCTAGGAAATGGAAGGTTAGAAAACTTAGAAAGGGAAATGGATAGGTTGAGGTTGGATTTGGTTGGAATTAGTGAAATGCGCTGGCAGGAAGAACAGGACTTTTGGTCAGGAGACTATAGGGTCATTAGCACTAAATCAAACAATGGCCAAGCAGGGGTTGGCCTCATATTGAGTAGGAAACTTGGACAGCGGGTGGAATATTATGAGCAATATAGTGAACGGATTATTGTAGCAAAAATAAATACTAAACCTACCTGCACCACAGTGGTACAAGTCTATATGCCTACCAGTCAAGCTGATGATGAGGATGTTGAAAAGGTCTACGAAGAAATAGATGAAATTCTGAGGTATATCAAGGGTGATGAAAATGTTATAGTAATGGGAGATTGGAATGCTGTGGTAGGAAAAGGGAGAGAAGGGAAGATAGTAGGAGATTTCGGATTAGGTGAAAGGAATGATCGAGGAAGCAGGCTGGTAGAATTCTGCACTGAGCATGAGTTGGTCATAGCTAACACCTTATTCAATAACCACAATAGAAGAATATACACATGGATGAGACCAGGAGATACAGGGCGTTACCAAATCGACTTCATCATGGTCAAGCAGAGGTTTCGAAACCAGATTTTGGATTGTAAAACATATCCTGGTGCTGACATAAACTCTGACCACAATCTGGTTGTAATGAAATGCAGATTAAAGTTGAAGAAACTGAAGAAAAGTCAAAACCCAAAAAGGTGGGCAATAGACAGACTGAAAGAGAAGGATGTAAACGAAAGATTCAAGAAGAGTATAAAGGAAGGCCTAATGAAAAACCCTAAACAAACTTCAATTGCAGACGAATGGGCACTTTTGAAGAATGAAATAACAAAATCCGCAGAAGAAAACATTGGTAGGAAAGAGAGAATAGGTAGAAAACCGTGGATCACTCAGGATATACTCGAATTGATGGATGAAAGGCGGAAGCACAAGAATGTAAGAGATGTAAAGGGGAAAGCAGAATACAGACGTCTGAGAAATGAGGTTAACAAGAAGTGCAAGGAAGCGAAAGAAGAATGGTTGAAAGAGAAATGTGCTGGTATAGAAAATTGTCTGAAATTAGGAAAAGTAGACACAGCTTATCGAAGGATTAAGAATACTTTTGGGGAAAAGAAGACTAAGTGCTGTAATATTAAGGACACAAATGGAAAGCCTCTAACAGATAGGGAAGAAAAGGTTGAGAGATGGAAAGCTTACATAGAGAGTTTGTATCAGGGAAAGGAGATTGAGAATCATGTAATGGAAAGGGAGGCGGAAATTGATGAGGATGCGAAAGGAGATTTAATATTGAGATCAGAATTTGATAGAGCTTTGGAAGACTTAAGCAGGAACAAAGCACCAGGCATAGATGATATACCGATTGAGTTGCTACGCTGCATAGGAGATGAAGGTCAGATCAGGTTATTTCACTTGGTGTGTAGGATTTATGAGACAGGTGAGGTACCCCCTGATTTCAAGAAGAATGTAATCACCCCTATACCAAAGAAAGTGGGAGCTGACAGATGTGAAGATTACCGTACAATCAGCTTGATTACTCATGCTTCAAAGATCCTGTCTAGAATAATTTACAAGAGGATTGAGAGCCAGATAGAAACGGAGTTGGGTGAAGACCAGTTTGGTTTCAGGAGAAATGTAGGAACAAGGGAAGCTGTACTAAGTCTTAGGCTGATTTTGGAAGGTAGAATAAGGAAAGATAAGAGAACGTTCATGGCATTTGTAGACTTAGAAAATGCTTTTGATAACGTTGATTGGACTAAATTGTTTGACATTTTGAAATCGATTGGAATAAAGTACAGGGATAGGAGGGTGATATACAATCTATACAGAAACCAGACAGCAGTCATTCGAGTTGAAGGACATGAGAGAGAAGCTGGTATTCAGAAAGGTGTAAGGCAAGGCTGCAACTTATCACCCATACTTTTCAATCTTTACATTGAACAAGCAATTAAGGAAATTAGAGAAAAATTTAAAGTGGGAGTGAAGATTCAAGGAGAAATAATTTCAACTCTGAGATTTGCTGATGACATCGTCATCTTGGCCGACAAGCCTGAGGATTTGAATGAGTTTTTGAATGGTATGGACTCCGTCTTACGGAAAGAATTCATGATGAAAATTAATAAATGTAAAACAAAAATACTGGAATGCAGCCGAAATAAATCAGAAACCTCTATGGAGATCAAATTGGCAGGTGAAAAGCTGAAGGAAGTAGGAGACTTCTGTTACTTAGGAAGCAGAATAACCAGTGATGGACGAAGCAAAGAGGATATAAAAAGTAGGTTGGCTCAGGCAAGAAAAGCATTTCTACAAAAAAGGAATCTGCTGACATCGAATATAGATTTAGGTATTAGGAAGTCATTTTTGAAAGCCTTTGTCTGGAGCGTGGCGCTCTATGGAAGTGAAACTTGGACTATTGGTGCAGCAGAAAAGAGGAGAATTGAAGCATTTGAAATGTGGTGTTACAGGAGAATGATGAAGATCAGATGGGTAGATAGGGTTACAAACAAAGAGGTATTAAGACGAGTGGGAGAGGAGAGATGTTTCTGGCGACTGCTAATGAAGCGAAGAGATAGGTTGGTAGGACACATATTAAGACACCCAGGAATAGCAAGCTTAGTTATGGAAGGAAGGGTCGAGGACAAGAACTGTAGGGGTAGACCAAGGTTAGAATATGTTAAACAGATTGCCTCGGATGTAGGGTGTGGTAGCTATGTAGAGATGAAACGATTAGCTCAGGACAGGGAGGCATGGAGAGCTGCATCAAACCAGTCAAAAGACTGAAGACTCAAACAACAACAACGTCAAAGGCATGTTAACTGTGACATTAATCAAACATCAATGCACCATCTCCCGTCATGGTGAATTTCAATGAATATAATGCACTAAAATGTATAAATTAACATAAATATTCATATAAATATTATTATAATAGTTATATAATAATTGTATTATTAATGCAAATCCCTTGAACACAAAATCGTTCTAGATGAGTTACTACAATTAGAATTCTATTCTCATTGCAGTCCAAATGCCTGACTTTCCATATCTAATTTATAGTGGTCAGTCTTGAAAGCCTCTTGTTAATTCTCTTGATGGTGTCTTGGAGATCACCAAGAACCACAAGGTGTTGCATGTATTCAGGGGTGGCGCTACATATTCATGTAACGTAAGAAGCACTGTAAATTCATCTTCTTCTGCTTGGAGGAACACGCTAATGCATGCGAGCCATTCAGTAGTTCAGGTAGCAGAGCAAAGTTCATGCAGCGTAAAGCACTTGAGCATTTCTTTTGTTGTTTATCTTCTCTCTTCCTGTTCCAAACAAAGTCGCTGTCCTCAAGTTATTGTAATAGATGCAGATGAGGTCGCGAAGCAACCTTACCTTCCGACTCTGTAAATGAACTTTCAATCCAAAGACATAAGTGTCAAGCAGCGAACCTACAAAATGAATTGTAACCTTACACCAAAGTGGTGTGCCACGAGTCACCACTATGCTATTCCAATGTCGGTCAAGAAAGTCACCTGCAATGCTGCCAGATTCTGCATTATGAAGCTATTTAGTAAGCATCTAGTATCTTGGTGTGAGCATGATGTCCGAATCCAGCGTAAATTTTCAATTATTATCAGTGCAATACTATACGTAAAATAAAAGCGTGAATATATTTTGTTAGCTCTAACAATGATCAGCGAGCGTGTATTATAATACATGAACAAGAAATAAGCAAACCATGAATGCTTGGATAATCCTGGTACACGTAATGAGCATTTGACCCTCCGTTAATGACCCCCGGTCGTTTAGATCGAACGGCGGCATAATTTAGGTTTAAAATATCACCCACCATAGTGCGTGAGTTGTACATTTGTCGGTCCTAAAATAGCTACGTGAGCATCCACTTCATTTCATCATTGTGAATGCACTCTGGGGGTTACTTATCGTTTAAGAGACCGGGCCACCAAAGTATTGTACAGTCATTAGTATTTACACCCAATGTGTTAGCTGTTTGTCATAAGAGGAGATTATAAAAATAAGAATAGGCTGCACAATTAGTACATTTCATGAGTAGTTCTTTTCTCACTTGTTTATTAAGAAATAGAAATCACTCACACATAGGTTACGCTTCTTGTAGATCTTTTTAACTTAAGATATTTCTATTTAATTACACAGTACTGCTATAAATTTTGTCAGTATTTTCAATGCATATAGCTACTAAAGAAAACTACGCAAACCCATTGTTGTTGTTTGAGTCTTCAGTCTTTTGACTGGTTTGATGCAGCTCCCCATGTCTCCCTGTCCTGAGCTAATCGTTTCATCTCTACATAGCTACCACACCCTACATCCGAGGCAATCTGTTTAACATATTCTAACCTTGGTCTACCCCTACAGTTCTTGTCCTCGACCCTTCCTTCCATAACTTCCTGGGTGTCTTAGTATGTGTCCTACCAACCTATCTCTTCTCTTCATAAGCAGTCGCCAGAAACATCTCTCCTCTCCCACTCGCCTTAATACCTCTCCGTTTGTAACCCTATCTACCCATCTGATCTTCATCATTCTCCTGTAACACCACATTTTAAACGCTTCAATTCTCCTCTTTTCTTCTGCACCAATAGTCCAAGTTTCACTTCCATAGAGCGCCACGCTCCAGACAAAGGCTTTCAAAAATGACTTCCTAATACCTAAATCTATATTCGATGTCAACAGATTCCTTTTTTGTAGAAAGGCTTTCCTTGCCTGAGCCAACCTACTTTTTATATCCTCTTTGCTTCGTCCATCACTGGTTATTCTGCTTCCTAAGTAACAGAAGTCTCCTACTTCCTTCAGCTTTTCACCTGCCAATTTGATCTCCATAGAGGTTTCTGATTTTTTCGGCTGCATTCCAGTATTCTTGTTTTACATTTATTAATTTTCATCATGAATTCCTTCCGTAAGACGGAATCCATACCATTCAAAAACTCATTTAAATCCTCAGGCTTGTCGGCCAAGATGACGATGTCATCAGCAAATCTCAGAGTTGAAATTATTTCTCCTTGAATCTTCACTCCCACTTTAAATTTTTCTCTAATTTCCTTCATTGCTTGTTTAATGTAAAGATTGAAAAGTATGGGTGATAAGTTGCAGCCTTGCCTTACACCTTTCATAATACCAGCTTCTCTCTCATATCCTTCAGCTCGAATGACTGCTGTCTGATTTCTGTATAGATTGTATATCACCCTCCTATCCATGTACTTTATTCCAATAGATTTCAAAATGTCAAACAATTTAGTCCAATCAACGTTATCAAAAGCCTTTACTAAATCTACAAATGCCATGAACGTTCCCTTATCTTTCCTTATTCTACCTTCCAAAATCAGCCTAAGACTTAGTACAGCTTCCCTTGTTCCTACATTTCTCCTGAAACCAAACTGGTCTTCACCCAACTCCGTTTCTATCTGGCTTTCAATCCTCTTGTAAATTATTATAGACAGGATCTTTGAAGCATATATTCTCAAAGAACACAAAAAATGCTATAGCATTATCATTATTCGCAAAACAGTGGCGAAGACGTTCAGGTCACTCGTCAATAGCTGTACGAATCGTGTCCAGTGGGAATTTTTCATCAACTGACGTGATTCATTTTGTTGACATCTCAATATTACGGTGGCTGACATGCTATCGCCTCGAGCTTCTGCCGCAGAAAAAAAATCCAATGGATTGTGGTCCGGACTTCCACTAGACCAGTCATCAGGTGACCTTTTCGAGCACTGTCTGGTAGACAACTTCAGAAGTCTTTAGCAAAAAATGCACCTCCTATGCTCCCTGCCAGGAAACCGCCCACCATACAATAACAGAATCAGGTTATGTCCAGGCTACACACATGGAACTTTCTCATTGCACGAACATCATTCACAATTTCCTTTATGCGTACACACTTAGGACGGCCCGATCTGATGCCATCAACAGTTGCACCCGCTTGTTTAAACCAAGTTATTGTCTGGCATACAAATCGTTCATTGATGCTGAAGTGTTTTAGAGTAAAAATAATTTCCTTAGATCACGTCATGCAACAAAATAACGCCAATACAGCGATACAATTCTCATACTCTCCCCACTCCACCTATCTTTACTGCCTACTATTAGCACTCTTCAAGCCGGTTACTGGTGAAGGTCGCTTTTTCATTTACAAATACCATTCTATAGCGCGTTTAGATTTTACTGGCAGAAATTATAACCGTACTGTGTATATGGATACAAGACTACTATTCCATTGTGAGCAAATAATATATATCGTATTCATAAGTTCCTTAGCATTTTATGATCTCAATAAAGTTCGTAATACTGTAATTATGCACCAGTCAGTTGCCTTAAATAGCATTCTAAAAGTTAAAAAAAAATTAAAGGACAGTTTAAGAGTCCGATGTCACTAAGGCAAAAACAAAACATTACGTCACTATGGAAGGTAGAGCGTTTTAAAGAGTGTTGTAAGGGCAAGTGTAATGCTCATCTATTTATTGTTCTTGTGGTAATCACCAAAGCCAAGCAGCAATGTCAACGGTGCATCAGTGCTAAGACAAAACTAGGGCATATCTAAATTATTTCCCCTCCATCGTACATCACTGTGTGGTTTCCGCGACCTCCCTTTCCCTAGACTTGTTCCGAGCCGGTCGGGCGAGCGGTTTATCTGGGCAAACATATCCTATCATTTAACGAAAGACAATACAATTGTTTATGAAATCCCCGACCTGCTGTCGTGATAATTAGGGCCACATTCTGTGATGTTGGAGTGCGTATTGAGACGCCGGTTACAAAAGTCCTGTCAAGAAATTTAATTTGTAAATTAACTTATATTCCAATGAATCCGGCCGAAGCCGTCGGATTTTTTAAGAGCGTTAAAAATCCCTCAGTATGCCTTCCTTCGGAGGGGAAGTAAAGCTGGCGGTCCCATGTCATAGATTTATGGCATTTTAGAGAACCTTCCACTAATTGCACCTGTGTGAAGCTAAATTGGATAGGTTAAGAATGTAAACAACGCTCTTAGGTTTCTACGTTCGTTGCCAAAAGCCGACTGCGGTGCCGTCTAGTAGCTAAGATCTGAACTTGGCCTAGTAGTCGTTGACGGTGGCGCTTGGCGGCAAAAGTAGAAACTATTTGAAAAATTCTAAGTTGCAGTACTTAAATTTAAAAAAAAAACAGATAACACACACTAATACAGTCATCACAATTATTAACACCGGTTATCAGCTAGATTCTACACACACCCAAAGTACACGGGCCTACATGACCGCGTTGTCGCAGCCCCTAAACTTAAGAACCAACCACACAACCATAGGCTATTCCAATGCTGGAATGGGGTGCACTCACACTTGTGAGGCAATAGTGATAAGAGGTGCGTTAGATTCTCAAAACAACCACCCTAGAAGTGGTTTTCCGTAATTACCCTGTCTTACTCTAGGTAAATACTGGGATGATTCCTAATTTAAGGCCACTGCGTTCTCCTTGCCAATCCTAGTCTCAGTTACAAAAACACATACAACTATAGCCATATAACTTATGATCTGCATTGATATATAAATTTTATAATGAAGATAGTTGTGGTTTTAAGGGGTCTAACGTATAACTTATCGACCCCTAATGATGGGAATGAGAATGGAAATTAAAACTACTTACTAACTTCAGTACTACAACTGAATTACAGAATAGAAGAAGAAATGGGCACCCGCCTACTAGCAGAGTGGCTGGCATTCTTAGCTGTCACCGCGAAGGCCCGGGTTCGATTCTCGAGTCTGTCAAAAATTAAATTCTGTTCTGAGGGATGGAACGGGGTACACTCAGTCTCGTGAGGTAAAGCAGAGTAGAGGTGGGTTTGATTCCTACATCAATCATCCTGGAAATGGTTTTCCCACTTCGACTCCAGGCAAATGCTGTGATGGTACTTAATTGAAGGCCATGCCCACTTCATGCCAAAATTCTGCCTCAATTATAAATATACATTACTAGCAGAAGTACCCGTTCTTCAAACGGTGTTCAGTGTTAACACCAGACATTATCAATTGAGCTACTGTTGCAATGGTTAGTGGTTTGTCATTCCTTCATGAGTTTATCAGAACGAAGTTAGTTTTCTGGGATTATCTCACATACTGTTAATTTAAGGGCCTTAAAATGTGGTTTTCGGAGACCCTTTGTTGACTCCCGAATTTTGTGTCTCACATTGAGAAGCACAACATATGCTTTGGTCGTCCTTCTAGGATAATTTTTATATTTGCCTATTTTAGAATGCATTTTGAGAAGTTTTTACTATATCCACCCTTCTACTGTATGAAAAGGACGGTGAAGAGTTTTATAAATGATTGGTGTATTGACTCTCATGGTTACCATACCTAATTTTACGATGCACCAAGCATCCGAACATGAGTTATAGGCGTTCATAAAGATACACAGAGAGACAGACAGACGATTCTATTGTCTACAACATATCACCCAGATATCCAAATATGGATATATCTACCACACAGTATCAAACAAAATCATCCTTACGAAGAACCCGTATGTCGACAAAAAAATACAAAAAGATTTGTCAAAATGTGCTCTCAAACTAAATTCACCTAACGTGTACTTCCTGACGTGAAATAGAATTGAAAGCCTTGTAAACGAAACGCAATACACGTCACATAAAAACTGACCCTCTACGTTGTGTTAGGTCATAAATTATAAATGGTAGTGGTGCATGAAAATCCAGGTTCCTTAGCCTCAAATGGCCCAAATTCCTAAAAGCCGCAAAAAATGCTAATTCAACTCAGGATTTTTTGAAAATAATGTTGCTGTTTGGAGATAGACCTTCTGTACTATATGTCGCACGTGACAATTGCATGAAAAAATTCTAGGATACCCCTTGACCCCCTTAATTGCATTGATGAATTATACAGTCTACGTTGGTTCCGTGATAACCTTATAGCCATTTGCAAACTTTCACAGAAATGTAATAAATGGAGTGATATTTCTTCTTACAGAAATAGATGGAAAGTTGGATGCCACCCCTTGAGATAATTTTGTCATGGTTACCGATTTACATTCCTTCAATAGTTTGTTAGATTAAATTAAATTAGTTTCCTGGGAATATTTCAGAAACTGTTGTTTTTAGAGCCTTATAATGTAGTTCTCGAGGACCCTTTAGGGATAGGAATATAATAGACCTGCCGTACTCTGCCCAACTCTAGGAATGGGTATTCCAAGATTCAGACACCTAGATATCAAGGGAAAGGCTACAGCCGCTTTTGAAAGTTAAGATATGTGAATATCGCACTCCATTACTTCCAGAAGGAAATGGAAAGAATATGCAGCCAAGAGCATGTCAAGTGACGTAGCGAGTAATAGCAGAGGTCGAGACTATTTGTTGATTAAATAGTTAGCCATGGAGTAGAGACTTGAGACTTGGATCAGAGTACTGGCACGGCCAAATGAAAGAGAATGCACTTAGTATCAAGTAAATCGGACCAGGGATACCAGAGATATGAGGATTTCTAGATTTCAGCGTGATGCAGCGTGACCCTGACCGTTTTGAATAAAAGCCGGCCGGCCCAAGCAACATCAGCTCACTTCGAACCAAGCTATTGCATGGCAAGGTGCTACTACGCTGAGCCAAGGCACATGGTTGCCGGATCTACGCAGAACATATCTTCAAATTGTGATAGTCACAAAAGTGCTGCGATACATGTGGAACGTAAGTTTCCGGAAGAGAGAATCACTAAGGTGATTGTTATTTTTCTACGGACACTGGTGAAATATTTTATTTCTACATGGACATATGCTAGACTTGTCTAGAAAGTACTTTGTCACAGTCCAATAATAATCATTCAATACTTGGATATTTTAGTCCAATTTAGTCAGTTTCATAATTGTAACTTGATAACCACTCCGATCTTTCAGTATATTGAAGGCCAGTCTATCACGGTGTTGTTCATTAGCCGACAAAGGGAAACTATATGTTGCTTCGCGCATGATAGATGGTGATAAGCCATGCCCAGGGAACGATCTTCAGAACAGCCGTTGATTGGTTTAGACTGTCAGTGTTTTCTTGTACTCAAAAGATTACCGTGAGTTATGTTACAACTGACATATTTGAGAATAGATCACTTAGATCTGACCCCATTTAAGCGAAATGCTATGGCTTTAATAGAAGTCAACTTTAAAATGGATCAGCAGTTACTTCAAACTTCAAGAAATATCTCCACTATGTCGTGTTAGACAGATTGTGGGTATATAATGGCGGCCGATACAAGGATTAGACGTGCGTGTCCGATAGGGCATGTATCTGGATAAATCTGGTACAGACCAGGTTCACTACGCTTCAAGACCAACGAGAAATGTAAGCCACTTTTGACTTTATATTATGCCTAGCTAATTGGAACAAACTATTTTTCTGCAGATGACCAACACATTTGTTTTTCTTCGTATTTGAATCTTGCAATGATTTACGCAAGACATATTAGAGTTATTCTGAGTATTTTCAGCACTCAGAACAGTTTAGGATCGATGACCGAGCAGAACGAGCATTTATTTGAATGTTTCCTATTTTTCGAAAATCACGGTAATCAGCCGATGTAACTGTAAAAGTTAATAATTATTTTTGTTGAGAAATGGATATTTTATCCATATTCCAAGAATCGAACATGTGGATTCTCACATAATGAAATAATAATTAAACACATTTAAAATAATATAACTAATAATAATAATAATAATCCACTATTAATAATAATAATAATCCACTAATAATAATAATAATGATTTTCATAATTTTTCTAAATAATTCTTGGATCTTATATTTTCTAATAATCACATTTATTGAGAGAGAGCCTATGAAGTAGTTTAATCATTTCTAGTTTGGAACAGGTGATTTTCCGAAGGAGAGTGGTTAGCGCAAGCCCGCATTCAACCAACATTACAGTTCTGGTTGAACAGTTAATATTTGCAATGAGCAAAGTATATTTTTCAGATAACACGGAGAGGCATGAAACGGGAAGCAAATGATATTTGTATCAAGTAGGATATTTTTGTATTTATATAAAATCATGACGTAAATACACACTCGAAAGTGAAATAAAGATTATCATAAGTATGGTAAATTCACGGGTTGAACTGAATGGTAAAATAAAATAAACTTGTAAGTTTATTAATCTTCCAGTGTTGATAACAAGCAGAGGCTTGATTTATTGTATAAATTTTGGGAAAAAAATTTATGTGTGTGGAGTAGTTGAAATGCCATTCCCAGGTGCGCATGTTTAAGTCGCAGGAATGAGGAGGTTTTTATTTGAGCATCAATCAAATAGCAGGTTCGATGACTCAGTGTTAAAGAGGGAGTATTGGAACTACACATTGCGTCGTATGAATGACCCAAAGGTTATTTCTTAAAAACCATCAGTTCTTATTTCAACCTTGTTTACGGATTCCATTTAAACTTTGATTTTGCTAGAACCCGGATTTGTCATGATAGTATTTTATTCTTCTTCAGAGGAAGACCTTTGCCGTTGTTGTTGGAATGTTGTGTTCTTACACAAATAATAGAATGGGCCACTGCCAATTAAAAATAATTTTATAACCACGAATAATTTGAAGGATGTTTTCAATCCTAGTGCCATGAACTAAATGAATTTATTATGAAGCTACAATTCTTATTTCCGCATTCTGTCGAAGAATTGCAAGTTGTGAAAGTTACTAAAATGGCCACAAATATAAATATTTTTCTTAATGATGATTCCAAGTGGAGAATCGAATAGTTGAATGGTCCAACAATTTATTGATCAAGTTGATGATTCAGAAATCATATATTTTGTTAGGAACTTGAAGTTCATAATCGAGTCACTTCTCGAAACGTTTAATGTCAGAAGAACAATTAATTTTGTTGTGCTTCGCACAGTTCTTCGATGCTATGCTCAAAGGTCAAATACTTTTCAGAAGTTGTTATTAATATGTGTTGCCATGGTTACCGGCTTGCATCCGTTCATTAGTTTATTAAATGAAATTAGTTTTCTGGGAATATCTCAAAAACGGTTAGTTTATTGCTTTAAAATGTGGTGCCAACGAGTTTTGTCTCTCACATTGAGGGGCTGAAAATGAGCTTTTTCTCGTCCTTCTACGCCTATTTCAGCATGTATTTTAAGGGGGTAGGCCCCCTTTCATGAGAGGTAATGAGAAGAGTTACATCAATGATTAGAGTCGTGCCTCTGATGGATATCTGTACCAAAACTTACGTTGATACACCTAGCCGTTCTCGAGTTATAAGGGAACAAAATTGTCCACAGACTAACAAACAAACAGACAGACAGACAAAAGAAAATTATTTCCGCGCGCATCCATCTTAAAACAGTCTGAAACGCGCAAATAACTCAAATTTCCGTAGAAATTCAGAAAAAAAAGACAAACTTTCATTTCAGATAAAAAATTAAATGCTAAAGCTCGTGTATGCCATCAAAAGTTTGCTATTTCTTAGTGTTCTCTTTTTATTTGAAATTGAAATTTGAAATTTTGAAAGCAGAGGGTGTAGTGACGTCATAAATGTGGGTTTTACACGCTAACCGTTGGAGATACACGAAAAGTGATAGGGACCCTTCGGATAGGAAATTGAATTTTAAAGCTCGTATGTGCCATCAAAAGTTTGCTATTTCTTAGCGTTCTCATTTTATTTGAAATGGAAAAATGAAATTTTTAAACCAAATTCTGCAGTGACGTCACTAAAAAGGTCGCCATTTTTAATAGTGCAAAATATCGAAATCAATAGTATCCTACAAGTAAACCTGGTAAATCAGCTACATCCATGAAAAATTTCATTTAAATCAGACCAGTGGTTCTTGCGATATTGAGTACCACACAGACAGACAGACACACATCATCTCATTTTTATCCTACTTTCGACTTTTACGAAAAATGAAAGTAGACTTATGAGATCAACACAGGGGAAAAAAGTGTGTCTGTCTGTGTGTGTGTGCGTATGTGTGTGAGTCTGTGTGTGAGTGTGGGAGTGTGTGTACTCAGAATGTCTGTCCCCCCTTATCAATTCGAACACGGTGAACGCGAATTGAACGAAATTTGGTACAAAGGTAGCATTAGCAAAGGACACCTCAGTGTCATGTTCTATATCGCCGCCATCTTGACGGAAACATAATGGCGGCCACACAAATGTTAAAAGCTTAAATCAAATTACGACTAACCTAATCATCCGATCTCTACCAAATTCTGCAACAACATACCTTTATGGGGGGAGCATCCTTTGACCAATCTAATAGGTCGTCACCCTAATAGTTTGCGAATGGCGGCCATCTTTGTGTGAAAATCGATTCCCCCTGTTAATTCGAACACGGTGAAACCGAATGGAACGGAATTTGGTACAGAGGTAGTACTAGCAAAGGGCACCTCAGTGTCATGTTTTATATCGCCACCATCTTGACGGAAACGTAATGGCGGCCACACAAATGTTCAAATCTTAAATCAAATTACGATTAACCTAATCATCCGATCTCTACCAAATTTTGCAACAACATACCTTTATGAAGGGAGCATCCTTTGACCAAACTAATAGGTCATTAGCCTAATGTTTTGCGAATGGCGGCCATCTTTGTGTGAAAATCGTTTCCCCCTATCAATTCGAACACGGTGAAACCGAATGGAACGAAATTTGGTACAGAGGTAGCACTAGCGAAGGGCACCTCAGTGTCATGTTTTATATCACCGCCGTCTTGACGGAAACGTAATCGCGGCCACCCAAATGTTAAAAGCTAAAATGTAATTACGACCAACCTAATAATCTAGTCTCTACCAAATTTTGCAACAACATATCTTTATGTAGAAAGCATATTCTGACCAAACTGCAAGATCATCAGCCTAATAGTTTTCAGATGGTGGCCAAGTATGTGTGCAAACCGATTCCCCTATCAATTCAAACACGGTGAAACCGAATTGAACGAAATTTGGTACAGAGGTAGCACTAGCAAAGGGCACCTCAGTGTCATGTTTTATATCGCCGCCATCTTGACGGAAACGGAATGACGGCCACCCAAATGTTAAAAGCTTAAATCAAATTACGACCATCCTAATAATTTGATCTCTACCAGATTTTGCAACAACATGCCTTTTTGTGGAAAGCATCTTATGACTGACTACAAGGTCATCAGCCCAATAGTTTGCAAATAGCGGCCATGTATGTGTGCAAATCCATTCCCCATATCAATTCAAACACGGTGAAACCGAATTGAATGAATTTTTTTTACAGAGGTAGCACTAGCAAAGGGCACCTCATATTCATGTTTAATATCCCTATAGCACGTTATAAATCAACAAGCTACTACAACCAACATTCAATTATACTCCTTGAAAAGGACAAAGAGTTATAACAATACCCATGCATTTAGGAGAAAGTAGGCTATATGTTCTTTACTGAACATCTTGTTATATATTAGTATGATTACAGACATCACAGTGAGACAGGTTATAAGACAGATTTTACACACACCCAAGTACAAACTACATGACCACGATGTTGGGAAGCACCAAAAAGAATCAACAACAACAACAAGTAATGGGCAAAACTGGAATAAGGAAGACAAAAGACAGCAAACGGAAATGGTTGAACCCTCAAGGAATGAGGATTGGGAGATTTGGAAGGAAAGAGAGACATGAAATGCAGATGGGAAATGGAAAGAAGAGAGGGTCCGCCCCACAGACACTGTAAAAAGGAGAAAAACTGAACCCAGTCCAGGTATCCCTCAGGGTTGCTAACTCCCGAGCTCACCAGCCGTGAGCCCTTGAGGGTGTATCATTATAAGTTAAGGGGCTACACTCGATCTGCCTCATTTAGGGCCTTGAGCAGAAGGGAGGAGGTACCAAGATGATGTCTGACCCCTCGAAGATTGAGAGCATCAGAAAAGAATAGACAAGGGTCAATTAAGGCGGGAAATTAAACACATCCTAGGCCTAGGCTCCTAACGAAGCAAAATAACCAGTGATGGACGAAGCAAAGCAAAGTAGGATGGCTAAGGCAATGAAATCATTTCTTCAGAAAAGAAATCTGTTGACATCAAATATACTGTAGGTACTAGGAAGTCAATTTTGAAAGCCTTTGTCTGGAGCGTGGCACTCTATGGAAGTGATATTTTGACTGTTGGCGCAGCAGAAAAGAGGAGAATTGAGGCATTTGAAATGTGGTGTTACAGGAGAATGATGACGAGTAACAAATGAAAACCTATTAAGACGAGTGGGAGGAGTGAGATTTTACTTGTGACTGCTAATGAAGATAAGAGAAAGGTTGGTAGGACACATCCTAAAACACCCTGGAATAGCAAACTTAGTTATGGAAGGAAGGGTTGAGGACGATAACTGTAGGGATGAACGAAGGTTAGATTATGTTCAAAAGATTGCCTCGGATGTAGGGTGTGGTAGTTATGAAGAGATGAGAAGGCTCAGGACAGGGAGTTATGGAAAGTTGCATCAAACCAGTCAAAAGATTGAAGACTCAAACAATATCAACTAGGTCTCAGATTCCTGGGGTTGGAAGAAAACAAGATTTGACCAAGGGAGGTCTACAGAAAATACTGTATGAAAGAGAGGAGCCGAGCACAAGGAAGCGGAAGCAATGCCAGACTGTGGTGGTCAACCAACGTCCCACTAGTTGCGAGCCTCTGGGGCTAGAAAACTTAAAAAATAAACTCTCTTCTATTTACGTTCCTTAATATAAATTAATATATTTACTTTGAAGATCCAAATTTTTCTTCATTGTTTATATTCTCGTGAAGATCCGTAAGTATACTTATTCGTCCGACAACATTTTGCCATGAAAGTCATTGTACCGCTTGCGTACAAAGTGGCCTTCTCTTTAAGAGGGTATCAAGTGAAACCTCGGCTGCCTCCCCTCCTCCTCTGCCTACTGTTCATTACGGAATACATTAGAGGGTTCCTCTAAACTCTGCTCGCGAAGTTTCCCCTGGAGTTGGACTGTTGCAAGGCGAGGAAACTCAAACTAAACCAGAACGCAGGAGACACAAAGCAACTGGCTGGCAGATAATCGATAGAGGCGGTTCGTCTGTACATTCCTGGCCAAGACTAGAAGAGCATTGCGGCTTCTGGCTTCGCTTGCGCCGAGAGCAACAGTGGACTAAGTGGATCCCGAGTTCGCGTGTTTCCCTTGCATGAGTTACACAGTTTAATAATATCACAGTGCATTGCAGGTTCTAGAGGGAGTTGCGTTGTATAGGAAACCTTATACCGCTTTTAATT
The DNA here is from genome assembly GCA_946902985.2 of Meconema thalassinum. Taxonomy (NCBI): domain Eukaryota; kingdom Metazoa; phylum Arthropoda; class Insecta; order Orthoptera; family Tettigoniidae; genus Meconema; species Meconema thalassinum. The sequence goes on from CAMPQE020000070.1 coordinate 188,730, forward strand.
ATGTTCATTTGGAAACGAAATGAGTCCTAACAAAGCAACACACATTAAAGTTAAACTACTGCAGACAATCGCATGTAATTCTGATGGACCTAAAAGAAGCACTTCTGTTAAATTGCTTTGCTATTAAAAAGTCTACATTCCACACGAATCCTTAAAGCTCCTGACAGATAATATAAATCGTTTGACTAGACATCACGCTGTCTCACAAGCTACACAGGTTTTACTTCGTATATCTAAAACACTAAAGCGTATGTTTCAAAAACTCAATCTCCTAAACGAGAGGGTGTTCAAAGGTTCGGTTAGTGTCAAAATCTTGCAAATCGTCTCAAAAGTAGACATTTCTACTATTTCTTACATTTTTTTAAAAAAGTCAACGGAAATATATTTATTTGTCTATAAACCAAGTTTTAGCAAATAAACAAGATGATAGTCCTTGTCAGATATGTGTCGCGTCCACCCCGCATTATACCAAAGCCAGGTGAGTGGTTTATACACATCCGGTGCTCACAAGAACCCAATTGTAACATACGAGCATTTAATAGAAAGAGAATTGCCAGCAACAGTGGAAAATAGCACTCTGATTTCATAAATATGATTTGTTTAAAAAGTGCGTTTAACAAAATAAACAAGACAATGGCCCCTGCCAGAGCTGTGTCGCGTCAATCCCGCATAACAGAATGGCCGGGCGGATGATTTAACACATGCAAGATTTCTACTACGGGCCCTCTAGTATATAGGCTGCCCTTAATAATATTGATTTATGCAGCCCAAATAGCGTTGTTATCAGGAAGGTCGATATTTCTCTGCATTCATCTCGTGTGATACTAATGCACTGCATATCCGGTAATCAATACTGAACACGATTATGTTTACCTCGATGTGACTACAAACTAATAAGTTTAATGTTTTACATTATGATTAGACAAGTGCACCCTGGTCCATTTAAATAAATTTTCTGAGCATATTAATGCATGGAATATACAAAATCCTTACATTTTCTTAAAGGTTGAAGCCTTCATTAAAAAAACTATCCAAATACACCATTTCAAAGGTATAATGAACACCTTAAGAAGCAAGTTACCCTGTCCGTACATCAATGCAAATGAACAGTTGTCCGGCTGCCTCCTTCAAATTCTTCTTCCCTACCATAATCCTGTTATTGACTTTCAAATCAACATTTCCAATTTAATCCATCATTTTTAACACAGTGCCATTCATTTCTATTTTGACTACTCACGCATAGCTTCAACAAATCTAATACGACAATTTGGCACACCTTAGCTTCGTGTTCAAGATCAAATTAAGTATACAGAAGGATTGAGAAAATATACGCCTCTTTTTCCTAAGTGCACCTATGGTCATTGGACAGATAAGTAATAACTCAAATTCCCGATCAACTCTCAATGGGAAAACACAATAACTAATTCCCAATATAATGTGACCTGATTTGCGTTCTGATCTCTGATTGGTTCTCGCGCACCTGTAATTAACGCTCCAATCATATGAAATATTCAGGGGCAATGATACTCCCAGCATGGGCATAGGGAATTTGACAAGTCCTAATTGGTAGAATGATTGACTGTCGCTGAGTTAGGTTGTTTCATTGTTATAGCTTGAAAGAAAAACACTTCAAAGGGGAGTTATTATTTGAAATGTTGGTCCGCCTCGGTGCGTAGTGGCAGGCATTCTTCGCTGTCACTGTGGAGGCCCGGGTTTGATTTCCAGCTCTGCCAAGAAATGTAATTATGGTCTGCGGGCAGGAACGGACTACACTTATTCTTGTAAGGCAAACCTGAAAAGAGGATGGTTGAGGTGAGAATCGAACCCGCCTCTTCTCAGTTCTGTCTCGCAAGGTGGAGTGTACCACGTTCCAGCCCTCAGACCAGAATTACATTTCTTGGTGGATCTGGGAATCGAAGCCGGGTCTTCGTGGTGTAAGCGTCGAGTGCTAGCCAGTACACAACGAGGCGGACCCCCCTGCAGTACTGGTAGTACACCGAAGTGCTACAAGTATGGAACATAGCTTGAGATACGCTACCCTATCAGTGGTTCACGCAGGGCGTACCTAGAGCTAGCTGATGAACCTGACTTGGTGCACCTAGTTGAAACCCCTCAATAGACAAGGCAAAAACCTAAGATTCGCTGAAATGTTTGCTATTGTTTATGTCCAAATGGGCCTAATACTTCTTTTCTAAAAGGTGGTATATTGGCTTTCCCGGTCAAGGAAATAAATCTCAGCAAGTTTTCTAGTTTTATGCCGTGTCTTGTGCGCCTAGGAACAATAAGATGGGCTCATCAGCGGGTTCTTGGTGCCCGTGCCTGGACAGGTCATAGACCTAGAAAAATTGTTAGGTTTTAATTCCTTGACCGTGAAAGCCAATATACCATATTTTTGGAAGCCTTTATACGGAGGGGAAAGGCTGCTTGAGCTTTTAGCCCTCGCAGTAAAGAAGCGCATATGCGCTTCAAAGAAGGGAGGTAGTGCACAGTTCGCTAAAACCAAACTTCCCCATCACCCAAAATCACACCTCTCCCTAACACAATCTATCCCCGGCCCGAAGAGACGGCGAAACCGTCTAAGGGGGCCCGCCGCCGCCCTGCGGCTGAATGAAACTACTGCAAATATACAGTTCGCTACTCCTGCGGGGGTCCGGGCACGGACACCAAGAGCCCGCTGATGAGCCCATTTTGGTGTTCATAAGCGAAACACCGCACAAGACACGTTATAAACCTAGAACAAGAAGTTCCGTGACGAACTAAAGAGCCTACTTTTCATGCCAATGATTATTCTACAGGATATGAACCTATCTAGAATAATGAAGAAATTAAGTTGCTAATATCGAAATTTCTAATTATTTCGAAATACTGTATACCTTGCATAATGTAGCCTAATAGAGCATTACAGTTGGCAGCCCTGATGACTGAATATATTCTTAGTTCCATCTCTTAAGGTACAGAATACAAAATTTGGTTGAAGTCCAATGAATAGCATGGACGTTACATGCAGTTTAACATTGGATCTAACAGCGTGAGTAAAATCATGTTGGCAACAATGTCATGCATGTATTGGTCAGAAATAATCTGAAATAATATGATCTATTGTTGTGCCAATTTCGAATGAAATCCATTAGTTAGTATAGAAGTTACATGCATTTTAAAATTGGACCTATCAGCAGGCTTAGAATCATGTTGGCAGCACTGACGCATATTAGTTAGTCCAAATGCATCTAGAATGCCAGGTACTATACGTGTGCAAAGTTTAGAGCTATTGGCTTGCATACTTTCTGATATATTGGTATTTGGATCAAATAAATTAGGATCATTTATTAACAGTTGGCAGCCCTGGTGGGTCTTAAGAATACGCTCAGTCATATCTGGTTATGTATGCATACAACATACGAAATTTGGTTGAATTCCAATTGATAGTGTAGAAGTTATGTGCATTTAAAAATTGGACCAATCAGCAGGCTTATAATCATTTTGGCAACACAGCGATGTATGGTCTCCTGGAAATTAAACTGCAATAGTATTATCTATACGTATGCCAATTTTGAAATAACTCCCATTCATACCTTCCAAGATATCCAACATGGAGCTCAAATTTAAATTGCGATTTTCTAGCAGTTGGTAGCACTGATATCATTTTCAAATATGGCCGTGAGATATTCGGGTATAGACCTTTACTCCTACCAAATTTTGTTTTGATTGCTCCAGCCGTTTAGGAGTTGATAGGGGGGGGGGACACACACAGCCAGACAGACAGACAGACAGAAGGACAGACAGACAGACAGACAGACATTTGCCCGATCTCATAAGACTACTTTTTCCTCATTTTTGCAAAATGTGAAAACTAGGCTAAAAATTGCTGAGTGTTGTCATTTGTTTTATTTTAAGGGTTCCCGTTTAAATGACGAAATGACCCAATTGTGGAGAATGTGAAAATCGAACAGTTTTTTAAACGTGAAGGACTGTGAAATAATGCGACCACGAGATGTATGGCGACTCGAATATCGTTGGACAGTCTCTTTTTTGTATACTCCCAACCTGGGTCACTGTCGGTGACAGGAAGGGTGGGGGGAGGCTGCCTTGCATGCTACAGCGAGCGAGCAAGCATCTTGCTCGTACTAGGGCTGTGAGCACGAGTAATATTTGTGTGCTAGTTGCCTGCCTAGTACTGATCTATCATATAGAAATATTCTCTCGGTTTGGACCCCACAGTTGATGAATGGTATATTTTTGTGCACGCTGCTCACGGCTCTGGTATTAATAAACAGTTGTTTATTGAAGAACATAAAGAACTCATACGCTGTAAACATTATATAAATCGTTAAAGCACAAATTGCTCAGCGGAGCAGTTAACGTGTAATAAAGTAGGTGTTAACTGAAGGTTGATCATTACGCAAATCTCAGCTATGAAACTTAATGTTATATTGTTGTGACACGTGTGGCTTACCCTTCATTTTGTCATTTCCATCGCATATTTCTGATTCATTTCAAAAATTAGGTACGCGTTTGAAAAATAATACAGTTATTCAACAAGGGATTATAAAGGAACAAAGGTGTGGTTGAATGTACCTCAACAGGCTATTCTGTAAATGTCGTATCCAATGATCCGCTGTAATCAGTGTAATCCAGACGAGTCTTCAGTACAGAATGTGTCTATAATGAGTGTACCGTATATTGTACACCACCATTCGATACACAAAATTGGCATCTTAAGGATTATCCACATTTTGGTGTAGCAGTGGAACGGAAATAATTATCCTTTTTTTCCTTCTACGTTACCTTCTTTCATGTCATGTTATGTAATGTTGTACCTTAAATCAAGATCGATAGAATTATTTTCCCACTTCTATTACAGACAAATGCCAGGATGCTTCATAACTTAGGCCAAGACCATCTCCTTCCCAATACTGGTCACAATTACAAATCCACACCCCTCTACATATAATATAATAACACAGGTTATCAGGCAAATTCTATACACACACACACACAAGCACACAATGCTGAAATTACCACGATGTCCAAGCACCTAAAACGTTGCTGTTGTTGTTGTTGTTGTTTAATTTGAGGAGCTTGGACTTCGTGGTCAATCATTTCCGAGTAATTGGGTGTGTGTAGATATTTGTCTGATAACCTTATTGTGATGGCTGTAATAGTGTGTATATTCGTAATTCATGTGGGGATTGGGAAAGTGAAATCCGTGGCCGTATGTTAGGAACTATCCTGGCATTTGCATGTTGTAGGAGTGGGAAACAACGGATAACCCCTTCCAGGATGGCCAAGGCGAGAATCGAACTCATCTCATCTCAGTTTTGCCGCACCAGGTTGAGTGGATCCCATTCCAGCCCTCAACCTGAATTAAATTTCTTGGCAACGGTGGGAATCGAACCTGGACCTCCGGGGCAACAGCCTAGGATTCTAACGGCTACATCACGAGGCGGCCAGCCCCTAAATCAAACATCATGGTAATCTCAGATCTTAAGTGTGGGATTGTCGACATTTCTTGGACTATTCTACAGCCACTATGCCAAGGATGTCTCCCTCTGCACCGGGTAGGACCTAATGGGAATGCGACGTTGCGTATAATTTGTGTGAATGTATAGAAGCATCACCCGCTTGGCATTTAACCACAGAGGCCGGGTCATTATGTAAACTTCTTTCACCGGTAGTTGCCAACTTTACGGATTATGAATATGCCTTAATTTTGTAATGTCTTAGATTCTGATGGGTTGATCCAAGGAGGCAGGTCGTGAGGCTTTTTTAAACAATAGCAAGTACTTTACTTTATGGGACATTGTATTCGGCAACAGAAAAGCCCTCCGTGAAGGAGCAAATTGTTATTTCACCACTTAAGAAGACACTGATCTTCCTCCACAATCCATTACATCAAGATATCAAGGTATTTATGTTCTATGAAGACATTAAGAAGAATATCGCAAAATGATCCTTATTTACCATACCTCTGCTGGTCCGTTGCCACTCCTCTGGTTATGGAAAACCAACGCGTTAATATTCGGAAGGTGAAATACGTAGAGAAAAAACATTTGAAAACCACACATAAAGAACGGAAGCCTTCGTGGCTTAGGCGGCAGCACGCCGGCCTCTCACCGCTGGATCCGTGGTTCAAATCCCGGTCACTCCATGTGAGATCTGTGCTGGACAAAACGGAGGCAGACAGGTTTTTCTCCGGGTACTCCGGTTTTCCCTGTCAAAATTTCATTCCAGCAACACTCTCCACTATCATTTCATTTCATCTGTCATTCATTTAATCATTGTCCCAGAGGAGTGCGTCAGGCCTCGGCAGCCGGCACATTTCATATCCTCGCCGCTAGATGGGGGCTTCATTCATTCCATTCCTGACCCGGTCGGAGACTGGAAACAGGCTGTGGATTTTCATTTTTATAAAGAACGGGGTAAGTCTATTTTTTTTTTAAATGAGTGTATGGCGAATTCTGGTGGCCAATCATCGTCACTACATATCAGTTGAAATTAATTTCAAATAAAGCGGAATGTCACCGAGATACAGAGGTTTTTACTTTTAGTGGAAATGGAAAGAACGTCCCACATGCTCGCACCCATTTCATAATTTAATAACTTTAGTTGTTATTTGTTTTAAGTATACTTCCTTTATAAGAAATACATTTGGCAAAAAAAATATATATTGCTTACCCTCAAGTGGGGTGTTTTAGCCTATTTTCATTTTATGAAAAAATAGGCTTATGAGATCACCTTTTGTCCGTGTGTCTGTGTGTGCGTGTGTGTGTGATTCGTGTGTATGCCCCCTAATAACTTCTAAACGGCTGGAGCGATTTCAATGGTACATAACTCTATGGCCTATACATATAACAATCCAAAATGGCGAGCATCTGAAATATTTTGATGGTTTTCATTATCAACGAAAATTTGACAGCATTCAAACTGATATTTTTTTATGTCCATAGACGCTATGAACATAAGTTCACCTATAGGACTTTCAGTAACCTGGTGACCACAAATCCAACATGGCAGCAACGCAAAGTATAAATACTTAAATGGACGTTTCTCGTGATTTTACCATCCGAGTGCAGTGAATATTTGCACGTTAAATGCTTATACAAATGTTAATCCACTGGCATCTCTTTCGCCCCTTAAAACAACAATAACTAACTAACCACTGGCATCTAATTTATTTCAATTGTTCTCATAACTACAAGATGGCAGCTGTGCGAATTTTTTAAATCTCGATTTTACTTCTTGCGTCCTAATCATGCGATTGAAGTGTGAATACCGCACGTACACAATAATCTTAATGTAATAGTACATAAATAAAATTCCAACCTGGCGGCCATCTGTAATATTTGGACGGTTCTCAATATCTACGAATCTATCACAACAATTAAACTGAAATTTTGTATGTTGATAGAGGAAACTAACATGAGTAGGATATATGGAAATAGGCTTCACGGAACTACTTGTTGTATTTCATTTTAGCGTTGAAAGTTTAAATTCGCTCTCCTGAAAAATGTAGGCCTACAGAATGTGACTTACCCCGTCTTTCCCGTGGAGTCTTCATTTGTATTTGCTGTAAACTGGGCGAACCCCTGGGAATAAGAATTGGTTTCAGTCTACTCCAGTGACGGCTAGTGGATAATATTGTTCTTGGTGATGCACATCTTCACTGATGGTGGGAGATATGGGAGTAGCAGAGTGATTGATATCGGAGAGAACAGTATACACTTGCGCGGTAAAACTGATGTAGCCTATTCGTCATAAATGGTGCAGTCCAGAGAACATGACATTCACCTAGGGATTAATTGGAATATGTTTAAATAACTTCACGAGAACCAAACAACATAAGCTATACACGAGAGCGAGAAAGATCCGCAAGTGTTACATTGCGAGACAATGAAACAATATCCTCCTTGAATTCGCTGGACAAAGGGATCAGGAAGGTATACACAAATGCATGTCACCAATACTGGTGGTTTTGCTTCATTCTCAAGAATGAATGTAAATTGAACATCAAGAAGATTGAATAGAAAATAGGAAATTCGTAGCATTCTGATTACATGTTGTGTAATCTACTTGTATTCGTTTTTGAAAAGTGGGCTTTTTAGTTTTTCGCACAACTTCTAGTTAAATGTATGTCTCTTAGAGCCCCCACGAAAGCTGGTTCTTTTGTACACTGAGTACAAACGAAGGATATACAGACCATCATCAGATATTATTGATGGAATTGAGATGTTGCTATGCTGCACTTGTCGTGTTTCTTGTACATATTGACGTGAACGTTGACATGTTCTCGTTAATAAGACACTCGTGTTGGTATTTACAGAATGCCGTAATAGTGGAGGACAGCGGGTGAATTGTAATGAGTGACCTTGTGGATTGCATTAATCCGGCTTCACATCTCACTGATATACTAACAATACTGTCGAGGATAAGTACAGCGAGCAGTTTACAACTAGCAAATTGTCACTTTAAAGGTTATAGGAAAATAGCTTAATTCTTTCAGGGACAAAGCTACGCTAACAAGCAAACCTGATGGGGACAGGTAAATCGAAGTTCCAGCAACATGTGCTTAACCCGCGAGGACTGGCGCTTGGGAATTTTTGGCCCGAAGCTGAAATAATGCTCTATATTTTCGTTTTGGTCAGCCCTTATTTCCTATCGCTTACTGTACCTTCCTCCTGAGCCTTGTACTTCATCCTGCAAAAGAAACATGCCCATAGCTTTTTGAACATTCAAGTTATTTCCATATTATTTATGGTCGGGTCAGATTTACCCATGGCGCCAAAATCGCGTGACAACGTTCAGCTTACGTTAGTCGGGACAATATGTAAACAAGTAGCTCCGTGAAGAACTATACAGCTTATTTTCATATATCCTACTCATGTTAATTGCCTCTATCTACATTCGAATTTTCAGTTTGAAGGTTGTGATAGATTCGTAGATATTGAGAACCGTCTAAATATTTCGGATGGTCGCCAGGTTCGATTTTGATTTATGTACTATTACATTAAGATTACTGTGTACGTGTGGTATTCAAACTTCATATTTTGTAGTTACCAGGTTTTTGAAAGTCTCATAGGTGAACTTCTAGTAGTGTCCTTAATCACCGTACACAATTCCAGGGTGATTTCGGTAAGAAGTAAAAACGAGATTTTAAAATTTTGCACAGCTGCCATCTTGTGGTTATGGAAACAATTGAAATAAATTAAATGCCAGTGGATTAACATTTGTATAAGCATTTAACGTGCAAAGTTTCACTGCACTAGGATGGTTAAATCGCGAGAAACGTCCATTTAAATATTTATAATTCGCGTCGCCGCCATGTTGGATTTGTGATCACCAGGTTACTGAAAGTCATATAGGTGAACTTATGTTCATAGCTTCTATGAACATAAAAAATCAGTTCGATTTCTGTAAAAGATACGTAGATATTGAGAACTGTCTAAATATTTCGGATGCTCGCCATTTTCGATTGATATATGTATAGGCCATAGAGTTATGTATCATTAAAGGAAAATTATTGTGTAGCTTCATTATTCAAACTTTCACTTCGATCGCATGATTACTACACAAGAAATACAAACTTAATTTTAAAATTTCTTACAGCCGCCATCTTGAGGTTATGTAAACAATTGAACTAAATTAGATGCCAGTGCATTACAATATGTATAATCATTTACTGTACCCCATTCATGCGCTCGGAGAGTTAAATCTCGAGAAAAGTCTATTAAAATATTTCAAATTCGCTTGGCCACCCTTGTCGTTTTGTACTTTAAAGGTTTTTAAAAGTTACATAGATTAACTTGTACCAGTGCCCGTTATTACCGTACAAAATTTCAGGGTGATATCTGGACATGTTTAGGAGATATAGAATGCCAGTGAAATATTTCGCACAGCCGCCATTTTGAGGTCGTGTAAACAATTGAACTAACTTTGACAACAGTGCATTTCAATGTGTATAGACATTTGTTGTACGAAGTTTCATTACGTTTGGATGGTTAAATCACGAGAAAAGTATACTTAAAAGTCTCAAATTCGCTTGACCGCCAAGTTTGTTTTGTAGTTACCAGGTTTTTGAAGGTCTCATTCATTCATTCATTCATTCATTCATTCATTCATTCATTTATTTGCAATGGGGGTGTGTCCCCCGGTGGCAAATTGGATATACATAACAAATAAATAATTATACATAACAATTCAATAACAATTATACAACAATTAAACTGGAGTATTTACACAAATAGTCAGTCTTTTCTTAAACACACCTATATGTTTGGGAAAAGGCTCGAAGACTGCGGCAGGTAGAGAGTTCCAGTTATCAATGGCACGGTTTACATAAGAATATTTACCATAATTTGTTCGCTGTGGTCGGCCCTTAACTTTGAAAGGATGATCGCTCCTACCCATGTAAGTGGGCTTTCCCAATCGTTTGCTAAGCTCACCCCATGCTGGTAGATTTGTATACGTGTTGTACATAGCGCAGAGTCTATATTTCATCCTCCTAGCCTCCTGTGATTCCCACCCAAGTTTCTTTAACATACGGCTCACACTGCTCCTGGGATTAAAGTCACTGAGCACAAATCTAGAGGCCTTTCTTTGTACCATTTCCAACTCATTGATGAGCCCTAGTTGATATGGATCCCAAACCGCCGAGGCATATTCCAGAATAGGTCTTACAAGTGACAAATAGCCTAATTCTTTAGCAGAGGTACTACTTCCTTTTATTACCCTCATTACAAAGTGCAGGGATTTGTAAGCTTTTGAAACTACACATCCTACATGACTACTCCATTTCATATCATTCCTTACGTGAACGCCCAAATATTTGCAAGAATCTTCTTCTACAAGTATTTCCGAGCCAATGTTATATTGAAAATCCTGCCTTCGCACTTTCCCTATTTTTAAGAGACTACATTTTCTTGTGTTTATTTTCATTTTATTTTCAATCGCCCACTTATAGACCAGGTTCAGGTCATCTTGAAGTACTGCATTGTTTGTGAGTCATGTATCTTTCGATATATTACACAATCATCCGCAAACAATCGACAGTCACTGCGAATCCCATTTGGTAAGTCATTTATAAACGCCAAAAATAACAAAGTTCCGATTACGCTGCCCTGAGGGATACCCGACGTCACGGTAATTTCATCCGAGAATATGCCTTCGACGTTCACTTTCTGTGAACGACCCGTCAAATATTCTTGGATCCATAAAATTACTCTTCTATCAATCTTCGTCGAAGCTAATTTATGGAGTAGCATGTCATGCGGCACGACATCAAATGCCTTCGCAAAATCTATAACCACGACGTCGACTGAAACTCCATGGTCTAACGATTCGCTAATGTCTTGAAAAAGTGATAGCATCTGACTCTCGCATGAGTAACCTTTCCGAAATCCATGTTGCCTATCATTAAACCATGATAATGTTTCCCACTGTTCCCTCAAGTAGTCGCAAATGAGATGCTCCATCTGTTTACAAACGATGGACGTAAGGCTAACCGGCCTGTAGTTGCCCAATTCAAGTCTGCTCCCTCCCTTAAATATTGGGATTACCGTAGCTCTTTTCCAGTCATCTGGGATTTGCGCATTGTTAATGGTCACATTAAACATCACCTCCAAGTATCGTGCCACGGCCCTACCTCCTAGTTTAAGTAATTCACTAACAATATTATCAGGACCCTTTGATACATTGAAACGTAGTTTTTGTATTAGCTTTACAATTGCTGACTGGTTTATTTGGAACAGGGGAGCCCCTGATTCGTCGTTATGGTCCAACACACAGCTATTGGATTTATTGAACACACTACCGTAAAATACATTTAATTCATTAGCAATGGCCTGTTTCTCAGTAATTAATTTACCGTCACCGGACATTATCATCGACAAATTATTTGAATCTCCCTTTCTTCTCCTAACATAACTGTAAAAAAATTTCCACCCATCACCTCCCGAACCAAGTAAACCTTGCATATAATTGTCATGAGCAGCCCTCTTTTTTAAGACGAGCTCTCTTGATGAGGTCTTAAATTTCAACATATACTTGTCACTATCATGTCTTTTATTGTATAATTTCCTAATTTTCAGTTTTAGACTCCTAATTTCTCGTGTGTAATACTCAGGATCTGGGTTTTGTTTCAGCAATTTAAATGGGACAAATTTATCAACAGCGCTATTTAAAATTTTCAAAAAGTTAGTCCACAGGATATTTATGTGATTTCCTTCCGATGCCCATCCTACAAATAGCTCATTCAAATACCCCTGAAACTTGCCCTGATCCGCCCTGCGATACTGGAATATGATCATTTTTGCTACATCAGAGTCTAATTTTGTAATGTCACCATATCTAATATTTAATTCAACCCCAGAATGGTCACTAATTCCTGGTACTTTCAGACAGTTAATATACAGCTCTACAGGCCTTACGAGATAAACATCTAAGGTATTATTGTCTCTAGTTGGGAAGTCAACTACTTGGGAAAATCCCCCTCCCTTAAGAATTTATTTGCAGCGCTCTGAGCTTGACCACAGCTAGTTGACTCACCAGACCAGTCTACTTTGGGGAGGTTTAAATCTCCAGCAATTATTATGCTCGTTTTCATAGCATTACCCGTACAAGTTTTATCATACAGTGTTTCGAGGAGAGAAAAGTTATCTTTCGGTGCTCTATACGCCCCTATCACCTGAAGAGGGAATTTATTTCCTTTATCCGAAATTTGTACACATAACATTTCATGATCCGTATCAGCCCACTTTAAGAAACTAGCTATATTTTTGCGCACACAAATAAATAGCCCACCACCTCGCTTCCCCCGATCCCTTCTGTACATTTCGTAGGTCCCCTGGAATTATTTCGCTACTATTTATGTCCTCATATAACCAAGATTCAGTTGAAATGACAATGTCCGGAGAATACGTCACTACAAGATTCCAAAATTCAATTAATTTATTTCCTAAACTCTGACAATTAACCTGCAGTAATCTTAGAGTCTTACCTCCGCAGCACATATCTCGAAATAGCTCCGTCTGTTCCCATCGGCTGGCAACCTCTGGACCTGCTCCTCCTCACAAAAGCCGGCACGAACCGATGACCCTGTCATGTAGGCTCCCTAGGTTAAAAGCGCCACGTCGATTTAGATGCAGCCCGTCTCGGGCGAAGTCACGGCCACCAATCCAGCAGTCAGCTTCTACGTACACTAATCCCAGTTGTGCACATACCCAGTCCATGCGGTCATTTACAGTCTTAACTCGCCTTAACGGAACATCTCCCCGCTGAACAATGCCACTCATTATAATTTTTGCATTTCTTAAATTGCTTTTAGCTTTTCTGCCTAGTTCGTAGAGCTCCCCCATGATGTAATCAGCTGTAGCCCTCTTCTTCAAATCGTTCGTCCCAACATGTAGCAACAACACTTTAACTTTGTCACAGTCCTCTACATTTGTTTCTTCCACTTGTTGGGCAAGCTGGTCAATTTTAATCCCCGGATAACACCGCACTTTCGTACCTGATTTCCTCGAGATATTCGCATTCCATCGTATCATTGAATCACCCATTATGATAACGTCATCCTCAGTTTGCTCCTGCACGCCCTCTTCCACACTGATCCCAGTAGAAAGCCGTTCAGTCACATCCTTCACCGTTTCTTCTGATTCACGAAGCTTTGCTCTAAGTTCCTGTATTATTTGATCCCTTGCTTTGATTTGCACCCTCAAACAGTCCGGCGTATCACATACTTTACAAAACCAATTTCCGACATCACAATCCTCCTTCTTGACCTTAATACAGCCGAAGTGAAGCCATTTCTCACATAGTCCACACTCAACACCATTCTTCAATGTTTTACTGCACGTCGAACACTTTAAAGCTGCCACTGGATCATTTGCCTGATTCACATTTGGAGTAACAGGCCCTGGATTCACTTCCACTCCACCAATAACTAGCAATGCAGCTATCACTAGGGCTATGAACCACAAGTTTCTAGGTCCCGTACGCACACACAAACACCGGAAATCCCGACTACCCTTCGCATACCACAGTCCGATCCTCGCCCGATAACACTCCAGAGAACAACCCATTTCAGCACACCTGAGAGCTCGGGAAAAACACGACCTTTCACTTTGACTGCCAACTGATAACTTCTAGTAGTGTCCTTTATCACCGTACACAATTCCAGGGTGATATCGGTAATAGTTTCGGAGATACTGACTGCTGGTGAAATATTTTACACAGCCGCCATGTTGGATTGGTGAGACACAATAACATTTGAAGGGCACGGTCGGGGTCAGCCAGAATAGTGCTAGAATCTTACCGAGTTTTACTGAAATCGCTACAGCCTTTTAGAAGTTATTAGGGGGGAGCGCACACACCATCTCTCACACACACGCACACACGGTGATCTCATAAGCCTATTTGTAGACTATTTTCAATTTTGAAAAAAAAAATAGGCTTATGAGATCACCTTTTGTCCGTGTGTGTGTGTGATTCGTGTGTGTGTCCCCACCTAATAAAATCTAAACGGCTGGAGCGATTTCAATGAAACTCGGTATGTTCATAGCACTATTCCCGGCGACCTCGACCGTGCCCTTCAAATTTTGTTACGTCTCACCAATGCAAAATGGCGGCTGTGCGAAATATTTCACTAGCATTCAATATCTCCGAAACTATTACCGATATCGCCCTGAAATTGTGTACGGTGATAAAGGGTACTACTAGAAGTTCACCTATGAGACTTTCAAAAACCTGGTGACTACAAAACCAACATGGCGGTCAAGCGAAGTTGAGACTTTTAAATAGACTTTTCTCGCGATTTAACTATCCACACGTAATGAAACTTGGTACAGCAAATGTTTATACACATTGTAATGCACTGGAGTCTAATTTAGTTCAATTGTTTACATAACTTCAAAATGGCGGCTTTGCGAAATATTTCACTGACATTCTATATCTCCGAAACTATTACAGATATCACCCTGCAATTTAGTACGGTGATAAAGGGTACTGATACAAGTTTACCTATGTATATTTCATAAACATGTAAAGTAGAGAACGAACATGGCGACCAAGCGAAGTTGAGACTTTTAAATAGACTTTTCTCACGATTTAACCATCCAAACGTAATGAAACTAGGTACAGCAAGTGTTTATGCACATAGTAATGCACTGGAGTACAATTTAGTTCAATTGTTTACATAACCTCAAAATGGCGGCTGTGCGAAATATTTCACTGACATTCTATATCTCCGAAACTATTACAGATATTACCCTGCAATTTTGTACGGTGATAAAGGGTACTAGTGCAAGTTTATCTATGTATATTTCATAAACTCGTAAATTAAAAAACGAACATGGCGACCAAGCGAATTTGAAATATTTTAATAGACTTTTCTCGTGATTTAACTCTCTGAGCGCAGTGAAATGTGGTACAGTAAATGATTTTGCAGATTGTAATGCACTGCCATCTAATTTAAATCAATTGTTTACATAACCTCAATATGGCGGCTGTGCGAAATTTTAAAATTAAGTTTTTATTTCTTGTGTCGTAATCATGCGATCGAAGTGAAAGTTTGAATAATGAACCTAGGCAATAATTGTCCTTGATTGGTACATAACTCTATGGCCTATAAATATAACAATCCTAAATGGCGAGCTTACGAAATATTTCGACGGTTCTCAATATCTATGAATCTTTTACAGCAACCAAACTGAATTGTTGTATGTTCATAGAGACTATGAACATATGTTCACCTATAGGACTTCAGTAACCTGGTGAGAACAAATCCAACATGGCGGCGACGCGAAGTATAAATATTTAAATGGACGTTTCTCGCGAATTAACTATCCGAGTGCCGTGATACGTTGCACGTTAAATGCTTATACAAATGTTGATCCACTGGCATCTAATTTATTTCAATTGTTTGCATAATCACAAGATGGCTGCTGTGCGTAATTTTAAAATCTCGTTTTTACTTCTTGTGTTCTAATCATGCGATTGAAGTTTGAATACCACACGTACACAATAATCTTAATGTAATAGTACAAAAATAAAAATCCAACCTGGCGACAATCTGAAATATTTAGACGGTTCTCAATATCTACGAATCTGTTACAGCAATTAAACTGAAATTTTGTGTGTTGTTACAAGATATTAACAAGAGTAGGATATATGAAAATAGGCTGTATAGTTCTTTACGGAACTACTTGTTTTATAAAATGAAAATTGCTAAAAATTAGCGGGAAAATCCACCTATTTTGGTGCAGTGCAATCGCATAGCTCACGTCCTTGTTGATCCATGTTTAGAGTGTAGGGACATCTATGCCATCAGCTCCTATGTTCAAAAAAAAATGAGATGACTGCCTTGCCGCCATTATCACGGCCAGTTATACTTTTACGAAAATTATTGTCATTTCTCTGCATGTTAAATTTGAAAAATATAAAAAAATCTCATTTTATATTGGGAATAGTTTATAGAAAACACCAGGTGTAAAATAACTTCATTATCATCCGTACGACTACGACAAAAAGGAAGTGACCCACTATGAGTGTAAATGACCCGGAGCCAGTGTCCTTGTTATATTTTTAGCCTATTTTCAATTTTGAAAAAAAAAATAGGCTTATGAGATCACCTTTTGTCCGTGTGTGTGTGCGCGTGTGTGTGTGTGTGTGTGTGTGTGTCCCTAATAAAAACTAAAGGGCTGGAGCGATTTCAATGAAACTCGGTAAGTTCATAGCACTATTCCCGGCGACCTCGACCATGCCCTTCAAATTTTGTTACGTCTCACCAATCCAATATGGCGGCTGTGCGAAATATTTCACTAGCATTCAATATCTCCGAAACTATTACCGATATCGCCCTGAAATTGTGTACGATGATAAAGGGCACTACTAGAAGTTCACTTATGAGACTATCAAAAAGCTGGTGACTACAAAACCAACATGGCGGTCAAGCGAAATTGAGACTTTTAAATAGACATTTCTCGCGATTTAACTATCCAAACGTAATGAAACTTGGTACAGCAAATATTTGTACACATTGTAATGCACTGGAGTCTAATTTAGTTCAATTGTTTACATAACCTCAAAATGGCGGCTGTGCGAAATATTACACTGACATTCTATATCTCCGAAACTATTACAGATATCATCATGCAATTTTGTACTGTGATAAAGGGTACTGATACAAGTTTACGTATGTATATTTCATAAACCTGTAAAGTACAAAACGAACATGGCGACCAAGCGAATTTGAAATATTTTAATAGACTTTTCTCGTGATTTAACTCTCTGAGCGCAGTGAAATGTGGTACAGTAAATGATTTTGCAGATTTTAATGCACTGCCATCTAATTTAATTCAATTGTTTACATAACCTCAAGATGGCGGCTGTGCGAAATTTTAAAATTAAGTTTTTATTCTTGTGTCGTAATCATGCGATCGAAGTGAAAGTTTGAAAAATGAAGCTAGGCAATAATTGTCCTTGAATGGTACATAACTCTATGTCCTATACATATAACAATCCTAAATGGCGAGCTTCCGAAATATTTAGACGGTTCTCAATATCTATAAATCTTTTACAGCAACCAAATTGTTTTTTTTTTTTTTTGTTCATAGAGACTATGAACATATGTTCACCTATAGGACTTTCACTAACCTGGTGAGCTCAAATCCGACATGGCGGCGACGCGAAGTATAAATATTTAAATGGACGTTTCTCGCGAATTAACTATCCAAGTGCCGTGAAACGTTGCACGTTAAATGCTTATACAAATGTTGATCCACTGGCATCTAATTTATTTGAAATGTTTGCATAATCACAAGATGGCTGGTGTGCGTACTTTTAAAATCTCGTTTTTACTTCTTGTGTTCTAATCATGCGATTGAAGTTTGAATACCACACGTACACAATAATCTTAATGTAATAGTACAAGAATAGAAATCCATCCTGGCTACCATATGAAATATTTAGACGGTTCTCAATATCTACGAATCTGTTACAGCAATTAAACTGAAATTTTGTATGTTGATAGAGACAATTAACATGAGCAGGATATATGAAAATAGGCTGTATAGTTCTTCACGGAACTACATGTTTCACGCCAGTTCTCAAAGGTTAGTAACATAATGAGAGTAATAGCTTCAACAGTAATGTGGGGAATATGGTATCACAATCAGCCGTTAAAAAACCAATGTTATGTCGGTATGGAAGAAACACAAGAAAAAAGAATGTCAGAGATGAGGAACTGAATTGGAGCAGGTGGGCCTTTTTAAGTTTTTTGGCTGTGTATTCTTTCAGGATGGTAATATGGGGAAGGATATTCGGCCGAGGTATAGAAAAGCCAGTGCAGTGAGTTATCAGTTGTGATCTACAGTATTTTGCAAGATAGAAGTTGGTCTAGAGACGAAACTCTCCTACTTCGCTCAGTAGCCTATTTATACCGACCTTGCTGTATGGAAGTGAAGGCTGTGTAGATTCAGGATACATAAGCTAGAGATAACTGATCTGGGAGTAGCACGAGTAACACGCTAGATGAAGCTGTTCGTGTGAGCAGACTCAGATTGTTGGGACATGTGATGAGGATGGGGAAGGGGAGATGACCGAAGAGGTTAATGAGTTCGGCTGTACAAGGTAGCAGAATTAGAGGTAGACCTAGGAGGCTATGGTTTGATTCAGTGTTGAACGATTTAAAAGTGAAAGGTGTAGAAGGGGACGAGGCCGCAGTGCTAACTGTTAATAGGGGACCATGGAGGAAAGTTGTTTCCAAACAGAGGCTTTTAGACTAGACTGGGCGTTGAAAGGTAAAACAGCCTGAAATGAAAATATATGTATGCAATGAGAGCTTACACTAATTTTTGCAACGCGAATGCGATCACTTAGCGAGTCCATTGTAAAATTAATATGAGCTGGGGAACGGATGATGTTTGGTGTCATGTGAGAAGAAATCTTTTATTTAAATGAATCAAAGCTATTCGGGTTACTACACAACTCCAAGTGAGGTTAGTCTTGAACATGCAACCTGTATTAGTGGGGTCTCACAAAAATGAATGTAAAGGCTAATTATACTGTACACCATCGACACCTAATTTTCTTTTCAACATTTATTACATAGTCCCTGCAAATTCTTAATGCAAGAGTCTAGTTTGTTTTGGAAATGCTCTAAAATCTTAACTATAATTTATTTTAATTTTATATTATTTCAAGATGATTTTTCAAGATGGTAGTTGTGCATAATTTTCAATCTGAATACGTTATCACTTGAGCAGCATAGGATTTTTCTGTAAAACTTCCTGTATACCAACTAATGTGAGAAATTATTTTTCGGAGCATGTGTTATGGATTATATTGTTTGAAAATTTTGCACGGCCACCATCTTGATATTATTCAATTGATAGTTTTTCAGTTTGGACCATTAGTGGTTAAGGCTTATATTTATAAAACTGTGGTTATTATAGCTGGCAACTTATTTAGGCACGGACCACTTGGGTGGTTGCCATTTTGTGTTGATTAAGGTGGCAGCAATGAAGAACATGGCACTGGGGTGCCCTCCTAAAGTGCTGCGTCTGTACTCAATTTCATTTAATTCAGCTTCGTCGTCTAGAAGTTGAGAGAGGGAGAGCAGGCATACAAACACATACATGCCCACACACTAATAGAAACACATACAGTCAGATTATTTTGCTGGAGTGGGACCAGCGGCCAGCTTCCAGGCACACGCTCACCTTCTGCCAGTCAACCGAACTCGGGCCGCAGATTGTGCGCAGATAGAAACATTGACTTTAATGAGGCGAGATAACCAGGGTCACTAAACTTTCATCAACGAGGGTGTGAAGTGTAGCACACAGATAAGATGGTAACATTAATAACAGCTCCCAGCAAGAGTTAATTAAGAAAGCACATAATATGTTTTTAGCCTACTTTCAATTTTTGCAAAAATTGAGATCTACACAGGGACAAAAAATGTGTGTCTGTCTGTGTGTGAGTGTGTGTGTGTGTGAGTGTGTGTACTATGAATGTCTGCCCCCCCTCCCCTATCAATTCGAACACGGTGAAACCGAATAGAACGAAATTTGGTACAGAGGTAGAACTAGCAAATGGCACCTCAATGTCATGTTTTATATCGCCGCCATCTTGACGGAAACGTAATGGCGGCCACCCAAATGCCCAAAGATTAAATCAAATTACGACCAACCAATTCATTTGATCTCTACAAAATTTTGCAACATTATACCTTTATGGATGAAGAATCTTTTGACCAAACTACAAGCTCATCAGCCTAATACTTTGCGGATGGCGGCCATGTATGTGTGAAAATCGATTCCCCCTATCTATTCAAACACGGTGAAACCGAATTGAACAAAATTTGGTACAGAGGTAGCACCAGGAAAGGGCACTCCGGTGTCATGTTCTATATCCCTGCCATCTTGACGAAAACGTAATGGCGGCCACCCAAATGTTAAAATCATGAATCAAATTACGAACAACCTAATCATCTAATCTTTACCAAATTTTGCAACATTATACCCTTATGTATAAAGAATCATTTTGACCAAACTATAAGGTCATGATCCCAATAATTTGCGGATGGCGGCCAATGTATGTGTGCAAATCGATGCCCCCTATCTTTTCAGTCACTGTGAAACCGAATTAAACGAAATTTGGTACAGAGGTAGCACTAGCAAAGGGCACCTCAGTGTCATGTTTTATATCGCCGCCGTCTTGACAGAAACGTAATGGAGGCCACCCAAATGTAAAAATCTTAAATCAAATTAAGACCAACCTAATCATCTGATCTCTACCAAATTTTGCAACAATATGCGTCTCTGTGAGAAGCGTTTTCTGACCGAGCTACAACGTCATCAGTCCAATAGTTTGCATATGGCGGCCATGTATGTGTGCAAATCGATACCCCCTATCAATTCAAACACGGGAAAGCCGAATTGAACGAAATTTGGTACAGAGGTAGCAGTAGCAAAGGGCACCTCAGTGTGATGTTTCATATCGCCAGCATCTTGACGGAAACGTAATGGCGGCAACCCAAATGTTAAAATCTTAAATCAAATTACTACCAACCTAATCATTTGATCTCAACCAAATTTTTCAACAACATACCTTTTTGTAGGAAGCATCTTTTGAATTATCTACAAGGTCATCAGCCCAATAGTTTGCAGATAGCGAACTAGTATGTGTGCAAATTGATTCCCCATATCAATTAAAACACGGTGAAACCGAATTGAATGATTTTTTTTACAGAGGTAGCACTAGCAAAGGGCACCTCATATTCATGTTTAATATCCCTATAGCACGTTGTATTTCAACAAGCAACTACAACCAACATTCAATTATGCTCCTTGTAAAGGACAAAGAGTTATAACAAAGGTAAGTTCTTTAATCAAGATTTTAGGAGAAAGTGGGCTATATGTTCTTTACAGAATATTTTGTTCTATTTCTTGGGAGTCGTGGTAACCTAACGTCAACAGTTAAAGGTTAGAACTTACATTATCACAGAAGATGGTGAAAATGTTCTCCGTCAGCTGACAGACAGTAACTTTGGAAGTTACATCGTTACATTATGTAGCTACTCCTGTACCTCCCTGCGTGTTTACTGTGATTAATCAAAGCACAGACCTAAGCCCCTTTGATGTTTAATTGTGGGGCAATTTAAGATATAAAGTGTACAGATCAATTACCCGCTCTCTACTGTAGTGGAGTTAGAGAACAAAATACAGCAGCAGATATCCCTCACAACAGAAGGGAATCACAACATGTAAACGCTAAATCGTTTACACGATACAACGCCTGTCTGTCAGCTGAAGGACAACTTTTTCAGCATCTACTGTGAAAAGGAAAGTTCTTTAATCAAGATTTTCTCGTGATTTTACCATTAGGAAATGTACTTGGTTACGGTTTCTACCTGCGCGCAATCTGCGGCTGAGTTCGGTTGGCTGGCGGAGGGCGTGCGCGCGCTGGCCGCTGTTCCCACTCCAGCAAAAGAATCATCTTGTGTAGTACCTCGGGGTCAACAATTACCGAACTCACCTTCTGGGAACGCTCGAGTGTGAAGACCGCTTGGTATTAACACATATGATACTACGGTGGTTTGGAAATGTTTAAATGTTTGATCTTTTTCTTACGTATAGTTGCTTTGTACTTAGTTTTTAGCAGAACAATCCATGTCCAAGAGGTTTTCATTGGATTGAATATTTAAACACTTACAGCGGGTAGTATCTCAGCAACGAACCGAGATGGAGCTACTCTGATCTCTCTACACTGGTAGTGGATTTCACGTATAATAATACGACCACTTCCAGAGGCAGCCCAAGGGCTTCCTGGCCGTATGAATGAAGTGGGAAATATGATAATGTATGTGGGCAAAGGAATAGACCATCGTATTCAAACCGGTCTCTGATATCTGCCATTCACTCGCCCAAAGTAGCCAAGTGTTAAATGTTTGATCCGTTCCTTTGTCATGTTACTTACCTACAGTTGCTTTGAACTTAGTTATTAGTAGAACAATCCATCAGTTTGGGCCATGTTCAAGACGTCATCGATGGATTGCACATTTAAACACGGCGGGTAGTATTTTTCTTTGTATTTTGTTCTTTCCAAATTTATTGATGGTGTCATTCGCATGGGTAATGTTTTATATGCCTACTAGCAGTAGT
Organism: Meconema thalassinum; assembly: GCA_946902985.2. Lineage (NCBI taxonomy): Eukaryota > Metazoa > Arthropoda > Insecta > Orthoptera > Tettigoniidae > Meconema > Meconema thalassinum. The sequence goes on from CAMPQE020000070.1 coordinate 211,382, forward strand.
GCCCGGCTCCGCCCGGTGGATTTATATGTTTTATGGATGATAATGTATACTACTACAGAACTGGCACATTATGCATACACTAACAGAAAAAAACCAAATGTAACAAGTAGTTCCGTGAAGAACTATACTGCCTATTTTCATATATCCAACTCATGTTAATTGCCTCTATCAACATACAAAATTTAAGATTAAAGGTTGTGATAGATTCGTAGATATTGTGAACCATCTAAATATTTCAGATGGTCGCCAGGTTGGATTTTATGTACTGTTACATGAAGATTATTGTGTACATGTGGTATTCAAACTTCAATCGCATGATTAACACAAGAAAAAAAAACGAGATTTAAAAATTTCACACAGCTGCCATCTTGTGGTTATGGAAACAATTGAAATAAAATAGATGCCAGTGGATTAACATTTGTACAAGCATATAACGTGCCAAATTTCGCTGCGCTCGGATGGTTAAATCGCGAGAAACGTCCATTTAAATATTTATACATCGCGTCGCCGCCATGTTTGATTTGTGCTCACCAGGTTACTGAAAGTTCTATAGGTGAACTTATGTTCATAGCTTCTATATGGAATGCCAGTTAAATATTTCGCACAGCCGCCATTTTGAGGTTATGTAAACAATTGAACTAAATTAGAAGCCAGTGCATTACAATGTGTATAAACATTTGCTGTACCAAGTTTCATTACGTTTGGATGGTTAAATCACGAGAAAAGTCTATTTAAAAGTCTCAACTTCGCTTGGCCGCCATGTTGGTTTTGTAGTTACCAGGTTTTTGAAAGTCTCATAAGCGAACTTATAGTAGTACCCTTTATCACCGTACACAATTTCAGGGTGATATCGCCAATAGTTTCAGAGATACTGAATGCTGGTGAGAAATTTCGCACAGCCGCCATGTTGAATTGGTGAGACACAATAAAATTTAAAGGGCACGGTCGAGGTCACCCAGAATGGTGCTTTGAACTTACCGAGTTTCATTGAAATCACTCGATCCGTTTAGAAGTTATTAGGGGACACACACACACACACACGCACACTCAGACGCACGGACAAAAGGTGATGTCATAAGCCTTTTTTTTTTTTCAAAAATGAAAATAGGCTAAAAATATATCTTTTTGTGGTGGTATTGGGAGTGATACGTAGTACGGTATAATGGACGTAACATTCACGTCATTTTCCCGTAATGATAATGATAATAATGAATAGGGAAACGGCTATTTACTAATTACAGTACTGACACAATATATGTAATTTACAAACGAATTGAAAAATATGAATAGAAAGAGGAGTAAGTGAAATAAAAGACACTGGCTAGGGCCTATATCTCATTGGCTGTTAGGAAAGTAGTGACCAATAGTATCGTCTGTTATCGCATAGCGCTGTAGGAAAATATTCAGAGCACTTTGGAAAACTTTGGCTGTCTCGAGCTCCTGAGGCAACCAGTGGGTGAGGATCGGAATAAATGAAAGTAAATTTGAAATCACCAACGCTTATAGCAGCTGATCTACAACTAAATGTACTGCACCAACACCATCGCTCTTATACAGAGGCATAACATTTTCATGATGATAACTGTTTTCAGGGGCTTAAGAAATCTTTTTGTATTAATTCCTCCCCGTGACTGCAATTTATAAGCAGCGCAAGATGCAACTATTTTCGCAATTCTGCTCCAGAACACGGGTAGGGGCGGCGTGATGCAGCCCGCTTTATCGGTTAACAATAGACTTATTAAGATATTCTTACAGTTACACTACCACGTACATGAATGGTTCTAGGGCCTTTAAACGTGTTTCACAAGTTCCTTTTGTCTGTTATTCTAAATATAGAGAATGGAGAGGGTTGTACAAAATATCAAATGGACATTGTTACCAGCAGGGTTTCAAGCGGTATGTAAAATTCGTTGTAATTAGGTGAAACGGTTTAGATTTGTGCCAAAGGGCTTAAATGCAGGGAATGGAGTGGTCTGTCCGAAATTTCAAGTAGACATTGTTACTCGTCGGGTTCCAAAGGGTAAATACAGAAACTTTGGTTCAGATCGGTGAAACGGTGTAGATTTGTGCCAAAGGGCCTAAATGCAGGAAATTGAGTGGCCTGTCTGAAATTGCATGTAGACAGTGTTTTTCGCAGGGTTCCAAGGGGGTAGGTATGCACATTTTGGTTCAAATCGGTGAAACGGTGTAGATTTGTGCCAAAGGGCCTAAATGCAGGGAATCGAGTGGTCTGTAGAAAATTTCATGTAGACAGTGTTACTCGCAGGGTTCAAAAGGGGAAGTATACAAATTTTGGAAAAAGGAAGCTTGTAGTTTAACGTGGTCGTTAATCTCGCGATCATAAGCCACAGGACTCCGTTTTACTTGGAATCCGAACCACAGGACATGGCATTTCACATCGAAAATTTCACATGCATTGACCGGGAATCGAACCCGGTCCGCCTTGGTGAGAGGTATACAGCTTGACCGCTGCGCCACCACGCCCCCCTGTACAAATTTTGGTTCAGATCGGTGAAACGATGTAGATTTGTTCCAAAGAATCTAAATGCAGGGAATGGAGCGGTATGTCCGAATTCCATGTAAACAGTGTTACTCGTAGGGTTCCAAGGGGTACGTATACAGAATTTGGTTCAGATCGGTGAAACGGTGTAGATTTGTGCCAAAGGGCCTAAATGCAGGAAATGGAGTGGCCTGTCCGAAATTTCATGTAGACAGTGTTACTCGCAGAATTCCGAAGGGCAAGTAAAGACTACACATTTTGGTTCAGTTCGGTGAAACGGTGTAGATTTGTATAAATAACAGACAGTCAAACCAACATTGAGTTTTATATATATATATTGTACCCTTCAATGGTTCCTAGGATGCCGACTCTAGCTCGGGGTAATGGTCTGTCCGGTGTGGCTCTAACTTAATTTAAACACCCTAGGGATATCGTCAAGGATCACAGGAGGCTTAACTTAAAATCAGTATGTCAGAGAACTCCTAATATAAAATAATTTATTCACAAAACATCATCTCCCACTTGCTCCCATCCATAGACAATAAAACAACAAAATAATACTCCCTTAAATTATTCTGAACACAAAATCAATTTGTAAAAGGTAAATTATAATCACACTGGCTGAAACCAGGAAAAGAAAATAATCTAATTCATCTAATTCATCAAAACTACGGTCTGAATAACCCAGCCATTCTATCAAAAAAAATTGCGCACTCATGTTTATAATTGCAAAATTGGTTTTGGGGGTTCGGACATGCTCTCTCGTACAATCATCATTCTTCCTCACAAGAGTCAAATGATGAAGGCAATAGACTTATTCTAGGCCACAGACATGTGTGCATGTTCTAGCTTAAAAAATTAACTCACTCAGAGCTATGACTCTGCTAATTACGGTAATCCCAAACAAGTCAAATACATGAAGCATCAAATAAACACACTTCGGTGGCCGATGCCCCGTTACATTTAATAAACAAACAACTATAATGAATGCACTCAAAATGATATCACAAGACATGACTTCGCTTCCTGAAGCGGTACAAAAAAAAGAAACAAACCCTGGGAAGCTCAACTATCTTCCCTCTCAAAAGAAAACAATACCGTCCAACGTGGTCTCCCGACCATGTGACAGACACCCTCACACCATAATAAACCAGCTGGGCGAGCAACGACCTTCGCTGCTCCTTTCAGAATTCAGACGGCTGACCGCAATCTTTATACCTGCTTCCTATGACTGACTTGGGCTCGAGCTGTACAGTTACCTTTCCGACGGAGCTATAGTGCACTCTCATCAGACAATGAATTCAATCATTTCACTTACCAATTATATCATCGTAGACTCGCGGGAATTTCGCCTCCGCTATTAATTCACTTACCATTTTATATCATCGTAGATTCGCGGGAATTTCGCCTCCGCCATTAAACTCACTTACCATTTTATACCATCGTAGAACACGGGAATACCACTTCCATTTTTAATTTCAGCTCAACCAAGGATCAACTCTCAACCTTTTCTGAATATTATATTATCATCCAGCCATTCCATCTTACCTTTCTTTACCTTGGTGTGTTCTTCAATACTTTACTTACTGTTCACCTAATTTCAGTGTCACTACTGGTCTTTGACACAATGTCAAGCTATCTCCCCCATACTAGCTTTTACGTTATGGTCGTGCGTAAACACCATCAACCCAATTATTCCCTTAAATGTGCATTCAGCAAAGTTACTGCCCCCCTAAACAAAACACATTTAAACAAGATTTGATGCTCATATACGAATCTTACATTATAAAACACACAAAAAAATCATAAATGACAAATATACACAGATTTACACAAAACATGCCTGCTGTGCCCAAAATACCTATTTTATCATAATTGCTTATGATCGAGATAAACTTATCCGATTCCCATGATGGGATACGCTATGGCAAACATGCCCCATGCAATATCTACTTATCTCGCATACATCATGATGGTGATGATCTGGTCCTTGATATCAGTCTTCTGGATCAATTGGTTCATCTTGCAAGGAGGAGAATTTTACACACGGTTTCCAAAAAAAATCACCAAAGCAATGGTCCACTGTGAATTATTATTATTATTACAATACACGGTTCTCGCGTGTGTAGCTCCTGCTTCCTACAGCTATCATCAACCTACTCAATTCAGCTGATAGTTCATAGCTTCCTATCTCACTGACTTTGATGCTAATAGCACGTGTGGCTATCTCTACCATATACTGTTTCGTACTGTCAACGGTATTCACACTCGCGGTACTGTTCCGATTCGCACTCGCGAATACTTAACGATATTCAAATGTCCCAAGATAGAACTGCTTATCCTTATAAATTTTCTTAATTTCAAAACGCGGCGATAATAGGCTCGCGTCTCTGCGATGCTCAAAGTAGAACTTGTAAAATTTCTGTTAATGTTCTAACGCAACGGTCGTGGGCTTGCGCCTCAGCAGCGCCCCAAATAGAAAACTTGTAAAAAAAATTAATATTTCAGACTGCCTGGAGCGTGGGCTTGCGCCTCTACAGCGCCCCAAGTAGAAAACTTATAAAATTTGTCAATATTTCAGACCGCAACGACCGTGGGCTTGCGCCTCATCAGCGCCCCAAGTAGAAACTGTATTCGCTGTGTCTCCAGCTAGTATGTATATGATTTGTCGTAGAAGTACTCGGAGTGGGGAGCTTTTAGAATTTATTTCTATAATAACACTCGCATGAATATGTAAATTAGCTCCTTCGAACGTCCTCATTTTCAATGTCTCATGGCTTCTTTTAATCCAAAATCCGATCGCTGGATCGTTATATAATGAGCTCCGTAATTCCCTTCATTGTTCCTTAATTTCGGCGGGATTTGGTCGCGTCTCGCGTCCCTCGCTTCTATTCGTAGTTTCAAATCCACCCCCTAATTCGTTTTAATTCTGGCAAAAATCACAGAATAGCTCAATTCAAATTTTGAAGATACTTCTGAGAGGCTCGGATTGTCCCCTATACGATGGTGTAATTCCTGTTTCTGCATTTTAATTACTGCTCCAATTTCTCTCAAATGGGCGGGGTTTATCTAGTAAGTGATCGTTGAAATTTTCGTATTTTCCCGCTTGATTGAATGACCGTTCCGCGTTGTCTAAGCCCATGTGGTTACCAGATGTTGGCCTTCTCCTGCTCTCTCCATTGTCCGCGCTCGGTGAAAGTTGTAGAAAATGCACGTACGGGTCTTCCTTTGTTGTCCTCTGGTCTACAGGCAACGTCTTTCTTACATCAGCTTTGAAACATGAATAAAATCTTGTTGAAATAAATATGTAGAATTTATGCAATCACAGATGCATAAAGGTTACAATATATAGATTTACACATGCTAGTGCAACAATCACAATAACGCAGGTTAACACAAACATTCTACACACACACCCATGTACACGGGGCATCATGACCACGATGTCTAAGCCCCGCAAATGAAATATTAACTGTGGATACGATAGCATAGAGGATACTACAGTCCAATACAATCCTTGATTGTCAATCGGTAGGTTTTCCCATTTCTCCTTTAGCAAATTTTACCGGACTATCATGATACAGAGTAAATCGTTGTTGCCCACTGACAACTTGTCCATCAATGGTGCGGCGTTAACTATCGTGATATAGTGCTAGTCGTTGTCGCCTAGCGACAATTTGACCGTCAAGTTATTAGAGCGGTGAAACGGTGTAGATTTGTGCAAATGGGCCTAAATGCAGGGAATCAAGTGGTCTGCCCGAAATTTAAAGTAGACCGTCTTACCCGCTGGGTTCCGAAGGGTAAGTATACAAATTTTGGTTCAGATCGGTGAAACGGTGTAGATTTGTATAAATAACAGACAAACAGACAAACCAACATTGAGTTTGATATATATTATACTAGGCCACCGAAGCCGCCACAAACATGCCATTACTGTGATATGAGTATCATTTGTCAACAATATATGTAGCATGTTCAACAATCGAATGAATAATGACATTTTATTCCTCTCTTAAACTGGATCTCCCCTGTTAAGTTAGGTACCAACCCGGCATTTGCCTGGAGTAGAAGAGGGAAAGAACGGAAAACCAAACTACTTCCAAGTCGGCTGAGGCGGGAATCGAAAGCACTTCTCGTTGGGTGTTTCTCACGAGGCTGAGTGTACCCGGTTCCAGCCCTCCGACCAGGATAACATTTTTCGGCAGAGCTGGGAATCGAACCCCGATCTCCATGGGATGGCTATTTTCAACAGATTAGTACCATTTGATATCTACATGTTTATCGCCCTACGAATAGGTCTACCTCCTGGCTGATACCGCGGAGGTCCTAAGAAATGTAATTTGGTTTTGAAGGCTACAGCGGGCTACACTCAGCTTCGTGAGGCAGAGCTGAGTAGGGTTGGCTTCAACTCCCAGCTCGGGTATCCTAGAACTGATCTTCAGTGATTACTCACTTCTACTTCAGGCAAGTGCTGGGATGGTTCTTAATCATCCACCTCCTATACAAATCCTAGCCCACCCATCATTACAAATAATAACACTAATACAGCCATCGCAACGACACAGATTAACAGAGACTCACCCAAGTACACAGGCAAAGCCCTCAATGAATCAGCAATGAAAACAACAGCCTTTCAAGTTAAAGCGAGCAACTTTTGCAATTTCGGGATACGTATTGTGACTGGTGCCAATGTTCCAGGCTTCAATTCCGGCCTGCCAAGATGTAATTTTGGCCCAAGGATTGGATCGGGATACGGTCTTCCTCGTAAAGCGAAACTTCAGAGGAGGTGGTGTTGATTCCCAACTTATATGATCGTGCGATTTTATGGTTAGCCACTTCTACTTGAGGGAAATGCTGGGATGGTTAACGTAGTCACAGCCACTTCCGTTTCAATCCTGTGATCATGATGATTCTTTGTTTTAACTGGAGAAACAGCGAGGTCATCCCCAACCTAGTTTCAATTACAAATTTACACACACCCACAAACACCTCAATAACACAGCTTATCAGACAAATTTTACACACACCTAATCTGCCCTAGCGGATGGCCATGATGTCGAAGACCCTCATGGAAACAACAATAGACTAACAATGTATTCTTCTTCTTCTTTCGAATAACCCATTTGGAGGGTACGATGAATCAACGTTGGCTATTGTCCATTGTATTCAATTGATGAGGATGCGAAAGGAGATTTAATATTGAGATCAGAATTTGATAGAGCTTTGGAAGACTTAAGCAGGAACAAAGCACCAGGCATAGATGATATACCGATTGAGTTGCTACGCTGCATAGGAGATGAAGGTCTGATCAGGTTATTTCACTTGGTGTGTAGGATTTATGAGACAGGTGAGGTACCCCCTGATTTCAAGAAGAATGTAATCATCCCTATACCAAAGAAAGTGAGAGCTGATAGATGTGAAGATTTCCGTACAATCAGCTTGATTACTCATGCTTCAAAGATCCTGTCTAGAATAATTTACAAGAGGATTGAAAGCCAGATAGAAACGGAGTTGGGTGAAGACCAGTTTGGTTTCAGGAGAAATGTAGGAACAAGGGAAGCTGTACTAAGTCTTAGGCTGATTTTGGAAGGTCGAATAAGGAAAGATAAGAGAACGTTCATGGCTTTTGTAGACTTAGAAAAGGCTTTTGATAACGTTGATTGGACTAAATTGTTTGACATTTTGAAATCGATTGGAATAAAGTACAGGGATAGGAGGGTGATATACAATCTATACAGAAACCAGACAGCAGTCATTCGAGTTGAAGGACATGAGAGAGAAGCTGGTATTCAGAAAGGTGTAAGGCAAGGCTGCAACTTATCACCCATACTTTTCAATCTTTACATTGAACAAGCAATGAAGGAAATTAGAGAAAAATTTAAAGTGGGAGTGAAGATTCAAGGAGAAATAATTTCAACTCTGAGATTTGCTGATGACATCGTTATCTTGGCCGACAAGCCTGAGGATTTAAATGAGTTTTTGAATGGTATGGACTCCGTCTTACGGAAAGAATTCATGATGAAAATTAATAAATGTAAAACAAAAATACTGGAATGCAGCCGAAATAAATCAGAAACCTCTATGGAGATCAAATTGGCAGGTGAAAAGCTGAAGAAAGTAGGAGACTTCTGTTACTTAGGAAGCAGAATAACCAGTGATGGACGAAGCAAAGAGGATATAAAAAGTAGGTTGGCTCAGGCAAAGAAAGCATTTCTACAAAAAAGGAATCTGCTGACATCGAATATAGATTTAGGTATTAGGAAGTCATTTTTGAAAGCCTTTGTCTGGAGCGTGGCGCTCTATGAAAGTGAAACTTGGACTATTGGTGCAGCAGAAAAGAGGAGAATTGAAGCATTTGAAATGTGGTGTTACAGGAGAATGATGAAGATCAGATGGGTAGATAGGGTTACAAACGAAGAGGTATTAAGACGAGTGGGAGAGGAGAGATGTTTCTGGCAACTGCTATTGAAGAGAAGAGATAGGTTGGTAGGACACATACTAAGACACCCAGGAATAGCAAGCTTAGTTATGGAAGGAAGGGTCGAGGACAAGAACTGTAGGGGTAGACCAAGGTTAGAATATGTTAAACAGATTGCCTCGGATGTAGGGTGTGGTAGCTATGTAGAGATGAAACGATTAGCTCAGGACAGGGAGGCATGGAGAGCTGCATCAAACCAGTCAAAAGACTGAAGACTCAAACAACACAACATTCAATTTCCGTTGTTTCCAAATTTCTTTCATCGTTCTAGAATGACGATCTTTCTCCTCCTGAGTCCACTTTCTGCCAGTTGTTTGTTTCTTCCTTTCTTGAAATTTTGCGTTTTGAATAGCTTCTCTGAAGAGTGATCTGTTTACTATTGTGTCTGTCTGAATTTTGGCGTTTGTCAAATCTTTGTCAATTTCAATGAACCATGTGGGTTTGGATTTGTAACTTAGTCAGTAAGTTGAAGATCTGTTTAGTTAGTCTACTATTTTCCATTCTATAGATGTGCCCAAAAAACTGTAATCTTCTCTTTCTCATTACATCAGTTAATTTTTCACATTTCAAATATAACTCTCTATTTGGTCGTAACCTATATTCTGCGCTATTATTTCGTTTAGCTCCCAGTATTTTTCTCAGAATTCGTCTTTCAGTCTTCTCTAATTTGTCTAAATCACCAAATCTTGTTAATTTAAGTGTTTCTGCTGCATACAGAGTTTCAGGTCTGACTACTGTTTGATAATGCCTTAATTTAGTGTTCCAGGATAAGCTTTTTTATTATATACTAGCAGTAGTACCCGGCTTCGCCCGGTGGAAAGATGATAATATTTCAGTCTCCTTAACACTCAACGTCATAAATTATATTTATTTATGTATTCATTTCTTACATTATCAAACCCAGTGACAATGTTTATACTTAAGTCACTATGGGAAGGCTCTGTAAAATGATGATCATTCTCGTGATATTTGTCTTCAGTCCGAGTCGAGATATGTCGTTAGCGGTCCCAGAATTCGTGACATCTCAGTCGTAGAAGACTTTATGTGGTGGTGATTAGAAATATAATGGACTTAAAATCTAGGTCATTTACCCCAAATGACGTTGAGGGCGTAACATCTAGGTAATTTGCCATACTGATCAGGATGATATTGAAAATTACTACATAACTGACATATGAAACTTAGAAAATAATAGAAAACGTTATTTTTAGGACTCACATTTCGGGAAAGACTCGATTATTTTTTGCCAAAGAGCTCCCACTTAGATCGCTATCTGGTTAAAAGTTTCGTCTTGTTAAGGTTTAAACTATACGATAAATGTCTGAAGCAATACCTCAAAGAGAAGCTTCCAGATTTCGCAGTCGATATATCGTTAACGTTCCTGAGCATCCAGTTGTCTTTTCTTCTGACGCAAAACATCTTCTACATAGTGATGATGAACATAGAAGCGACTACTGGCACATGTAACTTATCAACGAATGGGAATAATTGATACTTTAAAGGAATGAGAGGTCATTTGCCCTTTTGATGAGGATCACAATGAAGACTACTACTACTACTGAACGGGTATATCAAACTTACAAACTAATGGAAATACGTATTTTTAAAATCACAGGCTAGGTAGACTCTGGTGTTGCTTAGTAGTATAATGGACGTAACATCTAGGTCATTTGCCCCTTTGATGAGGATGATAATGAAGACGACTACTACTGAACGGGTATATCAAACTTACAAACTAAAGGAAATACATATTTTTAAAATCACAGGCTAGGTAGACTCTGGTGTTGCTTAGTAGTATAATGGACGTAACATCTAGGTCATTTGGCCCTTTGATGAGGATGATAAAGAAGACGATTACTACTGAACGGGTATATCAAACTTACAAACTAAAGGAAATACACATTTTTAAAATCACAGGCTAGGTAGACTCTGGTGTTGCTTAGTAGTATAATGGACGTAACATCTAGGTCATTTGCCCCCTTTATGAGGATGATAATGAAGACGACTACTACTGAACGGATATATCAAACTTACAAACTAATGGAAATACACATTTTAAAAATCATTTTAAAAGTTGAAGAAACTGAAGAAAAGTCAAAAGCCAAAAAGGTGGGCAATAGACAGACTGAAAGAGAAGGATGTAAACGAAAGATTCAAGAAGAGTATAAAGGAAGGACTAATGAAAAACCCTAGACAAACTTCAATTACAGACGAATGGGCACTTTTGAAGAATGAAATAACAAAATCCGCAGAAGAAAACATTGGTAGGAAAGAAAGAATAGGTAGAAAACCGTGGATCACTCAGGATATACTAGAATTGATGGATGAAAGGCGGAAACACAAGAATCTAAGAGATGAAAAGGGGAAAGCAGAATACAGACGTCTGAGAAATGAGGTTAACAAGAAGTGCAAGGAAGCAAAAGAAGAATGGTTGAAAGAGAAATGTGCAGGTATAGAAAATTGTCTGAAATTAGGAAAAGTAGACACAGCTTATCGAAGGATTAAGAATACTTTTGTGGAAAAGAAGACTAAGTGCTGTAATATTAAGGACACAAATGGAAAGCCTCTAACAGATAGGGAAGAAAAGGTTGAGAGATGGAAAGCTTACATAGAGAGTTTGTATAAGGGAAAGGAGATTGAGAATCATGTAATGGAAAGGGAGGAGGAAATTGATGAGGATGCGAAAGGAGATTTAATATTGAGATCAGAATTTGATAGAGCTTTGGAAGACTTAAGCAGGAACAAAGCACCAGGCATAGATGATATACCGATTGAGTTGCTACGCTGCATAGGAGATGAAGGTCTGATCAGGTTATTTCACTTGGTGTGTAGGATTTATGAGACAGGTGAGGTACCCCCTGATTTCAAGAAGAACGTAATCATCCCTATACCAAAGAAAGTGGGAGCTGACAGATGTGAAGATTACCGTACAATCAGCTTGATTACTCATGCTTCAAAGATCCTGTCTAGAATAATTTACAAGAGGATTGAAAGCCAGATAGAAACGGAGTTGGGTGAAGACCAGTTTGGTTTCAGGAGAAATGTAGGAACAAGGGAAGCTGTACTAAGTCTTAGGCTGATTTTGGAAGGTAGAATAAGGAAAGATAAGAGAACGTTCATGGCTTTTGTAGACTTAGAAAAGGCTTTTGATAACGTTGATTGGACTAAATTGTTTGACATTTTGAAATCGATTGGAATAAAGTACAGGGATAGGAGGGTGATATACAATCTGTACAGAAACCAGACTGCAGTCATTCGAGTTGAAGGACATGAGAGAGAAGCTGGTATTCAGAAAGGTGTAAGGCAAGGCTGCAACTTATCACCCATACTTTTCAATCTTTACATTGAACAAGCAATGAAGGAAATTAGAGAAAAATTTAAAGTGGGAGTGAAGATTCAAGGAGAAATAATTTCAACTCTGAGATTTGCTGATGACATCGTCATCTTGGCCGACAAGCCTGAGGATTTGAATGAGTTTTTGAATGGTATGGACTCCGTCTTACGGAAAGAATTCATGATGAAAATAAATAAATGTAAAACAAAAATACTGGAATGCAGCCGAAATAAATCAGAAACCTCTATGGAGATCAAATTGGCAGGTGAAAAGCTGAAGGAAGTAGGAGACTTCTGTTACTTAGGAAGCAGAATAACCAGTGATGGACGAAGCAAAGAGGATATTAAAAGTAGGTTGGCTCAGGGAAAGAAAGCATTTCTACAAAAAAGGAATCTGCTGACATCGAATATAGATTTAGGTATTAGGAAGTCATTTTTGAAAGCCTTTGTCTGGAGCGTGGCGCTCTATGGAAGTGAAACTTGGACTATTGGTGCAGCAGAAAAGAGGAGAATTGAAGCATTTGAAATGTGGTGTTACAGGAGAATGATGAAGATCAGATGGGTAGATAGGGTTACAAACAAAGAGGTATTAAGACGAGTGGGAGAGGAGAGATGCTTCTGGCGACTGCTAATGAAGAGAAGAGATAGGTTGGTAGGACACATACTAAGACACCCAGGAATAACAAGCTTAGTTATGGAAGGAAGGGTCGAGGACAAAAACTGTAGGGGTAGACCAAGGTTAGAATATGTTAAACAGATTGCCTCGGATGTAGGGTGTCGGAGCTATGTAGAGATGAAACGATTAGCTCAGGACAGGGAGGCATGGAGAGCTGCATCAAACCAGTCAAAAGACTGAAGACTCAAACAACACAACAAAAATCACAGGCGATGAAGACTGTGGTGTTACTTAGTAGTATAATGGACGTAACATCTAGGTCATTTGCCCTTTTGATGAGGATGGTAATGAAAACTACTGCTGAATTGACACGACAAACTTACAAACTACCGTGATAGAAAGAAATATTTCAAAATTCACAGGCGATGAAGACTTATTGTGTGTGGTGATTAGTGGTATAAAGGGTGTAACATCTAGGTCATTTGCCCTTATGATAATAATAAGGTAATGAAAAATGACTACTAAACGAACATGGTGTAATTTTAAATCTGATATAGGTAATCCAGATTACTACCTTCAATGTCTTCTAAAGTCTGAACGTTATATTCTGGCTTAGGCCTATACTCGATGCGTGTAGTGATAGAGCTTATCGAGTACTGCTCGGGTCCAAGCTGCACGTAGCTGAGAATATCGCAGATGATGACGATATATGATGACAGACGTTCGGGGGGGTTCCCGGTCCTATTCACATTGACCGGCGAATCACTCATTCTTTCGTAACACTACAGCGGTTTGAACAAAGACCCTGTATGAACATCAGCATAGTCAGCAATAACAGGTAACACGGCGGGGTCTGGACATTTTTCTCATGTCACCTCGCTATGAATGAGCAAGCTATTCTCACCCCTGCCCACTCTTCCCCCCTCCACCCACCAGGGTCACAACTTGTGGGACGTGGGTTTGCGACCACGGGACCCCAGCTGAGTCCGGCATTGCTTCTACTTACTGGTGCCGAGCACCTTTCAGTTCTCTTTCCTGTCAGCCTCCCTTGGTCAAACTCTTGTTCTCTTCCGACCCCGATGGTATCAGGTTATCCGAGGCCTAGCGACTCTTTCACTTTCCCGCCTTAATTGGCCCTTGTCTAATCATTCCTGATAGCCTCATTCTTTTCTTAATATCTCATATCTTCTGCTCAAGACCCTCAAGGAGGCAGGGTGTGTGTAGCCCTGGTGCACCCTGGATAGTGCTACATCCTCAAGGGCTCATGGCTGGTGAGTTCAGAACCTGGCAACCCTGAAGGTTTCCTGAGCGGGTCCGGTTTTACCCCTTTTCTCCATTGCCTTTGGGACGGACCCTGTCCACTTTCCGGGAATGGAGTGGTCTGTCCGCAATTTCAAGCAGACAGTGTTACTCGCAGGGTACCAAAGGGTAAGTATACAAATTTTGGTTCTGATCGGTGAAACGGTGTAGATTTGGACCAAAGGGCCTAAATGCAGAGATTGGGTTGGACTGTCCGAAATTTCAAGTGGACAGGGTTACCCGCAGGGTTGCAAAGGGTAAGTATACAAATTTTGGTTCGGATCGGTGAAACGGTGTAGAAGTTTGCCAAAGGGCCTAAATGCAGGAAATGGGGTGGTCTGTCCGAAATTTTAAGTGGACAGTGTTATTCACAGGGTTACATAGGGTAAGTATACAAATTTTGGTTGAGATCGGTGAAACGGTGTAGATTTGGGACAAAGGGCCTAAATGCAGGGAATGGGGTGGTCTGTCGGAAATTTCAAGTGGACAGGGTTACCCCCAGGGACCCGAAGGGTAAGTATACAAATTTTGGTTCACATCGGTGAAACGGTGTGGATTTGTATACATAACAGACAGACAAACATTGAGCTTTATATATATAGACTAGCAGAAGTACCCGTTTTTCGAACGGTGTTCTATATTAACACCAGACATTATCAATTGAGCCACTGTTGCAATGGTTAGCGGTTTGTCATTCCTTCATAAGTTTATCAGAACGAAGTTAGTTTACTGGGAATATCATACACACTGTTAATTTAAGGCCCTTAAAATGTAGTTTTCGGAGACCCTTTATAGATTCCCGAATTTTGTGTCTCACATTGAGAAGCGCAACATATGCTTTAGTCGTCCTTCTAGGATAATTTTTATATTTCGCCTATTTTAGCATATATTGAGAAGTTTTTCTCTATATCCACCCTTCTACTGTATGAAAAGTACGGTGAAGAGTTTTAAAAATGATTGGTGTATTGACTCTCATGGTTACCATACCTAATTTTACGATGCACCAAGCACCCGAACACGAGGTATAGGCTTACATAAAGATACACAGAAAGACAGACAGACAATTCTATTGTCTACATCATATTACCCAGATATCCAAATATGGGTATATCTACCACACAGTATCAAATAAAATCATCCTTACGATGAACCCGTATGTCGACAAAAAAAAAAAGTTAAAATGTGCTCTCAGACTAAATTCACCTAACGTGTACTTCCTGACGTGAAATACAATTGAAAGCCTTGTAGACGAAACGCAATACACGTCACATAAAAACTGACCCTCTACGTTGTGCTAGTTGCCCATACACAGGAAGACCCCTTTCATAAATTATAAAGGCTTGTGGTGCATGAAAATGCAGGTTCTTTAGCCTCAAATTGCCCAAATTCCTAAAAGCCGCAAAAATGCTGGTTCAATTCAGGAATTTTTGAAAATAATGTTGCTGTTTGGAGATACAATAGACCTTCTGTACTATATGTCGAACGTGAAAATTGCATGAAAAAATTCTAGGTTACCCCTTCACCCACTTAATTGCATTGATGAATTATACGGTCTACGTTAGTTCCGTGATAACCTTATAGCCATTTGCAAACTTTCACAGAAATGTAATAAATGGAGTGGCATTGCTTCTTACAGAAATAGATGGAAAGTTGTATGCCACCCTTTGAGATAATATTCTCATGGTTACCGATTTGCATTCCTTCATTAGTTTGTTAAATTAAATTAAATTAGTTTTCTGGGAATATTTTAGAAACTGTTGGATTTAGAGCCTTATAATGTAGTTTTCGAGGATCCGTCAGGGCCCCCGAGTTTTCTTGCTGGCACCGAGGGGATTTGTCTCGTCGTTGTACGCCATAATATAATACTAATAATAGTAAAATATAGGGAGAAATTATAACACCTAATTTTATTTTATTTTTAATTCAGCCAATGGCCATGTACTTTTCTTTTCAGGACGGGTCAGGGAAGGTATATTATCAGAGAAAGAAGCATTCACATCACGCATGAGCAAAATGGAAATGGCCTACCATTTGACTAAGGACATCTATAAGAAAAGGTCAATATCCTTCAACGCAAAACTAAAACATTACTGCAGTGTCATCCGTCCGGAGGTCTTGCATGCTTCTGAATGCCTCACGGTGAACAAAAAAAGCTTGGTCGAGAAACTGGAGGCCAAAGAAAGGAACATTTTGAGAAAGATATTGGGTTCCATCAAAGACAATGGGGAATACAGAAGACGGCATAACCATGACCTATATACTCATGTGGAGAAGATAAGCAACGTCATCCGGAAGAGAAGGTTACCATTTTTTGGGCATGTGAAATGAATGAGCCCAGCGAGACTGACCAACCGCAACATAACTTACTTTCAGGAGAGGAAAACAAAATGGGCCTGGTGCATTGAACTGGATAAAGATCTGAAAGAAGTGGGGATTACACCAACAGTCATTCAGGAGCGCGCCCCACTCAAAGGGAAACTTCAAGTTTGTAAAGGTTTACAAGAAAAACCGAAGCTGAAAACGGGAAAGATTTTGACCCAGGAACGGAAGGAAGTCCACCGAGAACGAATGCGGGCGTACAGGGCAAACATCAAAGCCAGTAGGAGACGGTTGGAATGACGCGGTCCATAGATGGCCTATACGAAATGAATGAATGAATGAATAATATGGGTATAGGAATATGATATACCTGCCGTACCACACCCGCAGGTGTAAATCGCGTGAAAATATTCTAGAGTACGTATTGATGAATTTTACGGCTTAATTTGGTTCCGTGATAACCTTCTAGCCGTTTGCAAACTTTCACACTAATGTAATTAATGGAATTGCATTGCGTCTTACAGCAATAGATGGACCACTGAGAATCCGTTGGCATGGTTACTGGCTTGCATTCGATCATTAGTTTATTAAATTAAATTAGTTTTCTGGGAATATCTCAAAAACGGTTGGTCTTCGGTCCTTGAAATTTGGGACCCGAGTTTTGTCTCTCACATTGAGGGGCTGAAGATGAGTTTTGTCTCGACCTTCTACGCCTATTTCAGCATGTATTTTAAGGGGGTCGGCCCCCTTTTATGAGAGGTACGGAGAAGAGTTACATCAATGAGTAATGTCGTGCCTCTGATGGATATCTGTACCAAATATTACGTCGATACACCCAGCCGTTCTCGAGTTATAAGGGAACAAATTTGTCCACAGACAAACAAAAAAAACGAACAGCAGACAGACAGACAAAAAAATTATTTTCGCGCGCATCTATCATAAAACAGTCTAAAACGTGTAAACAACTCAAATTTCCGTAGAAATTCAGAGAAAAACACACAAATTGTCATTTTTATATATAGAGACTAGCAGAAGTACCCGTTCTTCGAACGGTGTTCGGTGTTAACACCAGACATTATAATAATAATAATAATAATAATAATAATAATAATAATAATAATAATAATGTTATTGGTGTTACGTCCCTTTTAAGTACTGTTGCTTTTAGAGACGCACCAGACATTATCAATTGAGCTACTGTTGCAATGGTTAGTGGCTTGTCATTCCTTCATAAGTTTATCAAAACGAAGTTAGTTTTCTGGGAATATCACACACACTGTTAATTTAAGGGCCTTATAATGTGGTTTTCGGAGACGCTTTATAGACTCGCGAATTTTGTGTCTCACATTGAGAAGTGCAACATATGCTTTGGTCGTCCTTCTAGGCTAATTTTTATATTTAGCCTATTTTAGCATGTATTTTGAGAAGTTTTTCCCTATATCCACCCTTCTACTGTATGAAATGAACGGTGAAGAGTTTTATAAATGATTGGTGTATTGGCTCATGTTTACCATACCTAATTTTACGATGCACCAAGCATCCGAACATGAGTCATAGGCGTACATAAGGATACACAGAAAGACAGACAGACAATACTATTGTCTACAACATATCACCCAGAAATCAAAATATGGGTATATCTACCACACAGTATCAAAGAAAATCATCCTTACGATGAACCCGTATGTCGAAAAAAAAAAAAGATTAGTTGAAATGTGCTCTCAAACTAAATTCACCTGACGTGTACTTCCTGACATGAAATAGAATTGAAAGCCTTGTAGATAAACGCAATTCACGTCACATAAGAACTGACCCTCTACGTTGTGTTGGGTCCCCATACACAGGAAGACCTCTTTCATAAATTATAAAAGCTTGTGGTGCATGAAAATTCAGGTTCTTTAGTCTCAAATGGCCCAAATTCCTAAAAGCCGCAAAAAATGCTGATTCAATTCAGGAATTTTTGAAAATAATGTTGTTGTTTGGAGATATAATAGACCTTCTGCACTATATGTTGCACGTGAAAATTGCATGAAAAAATCCTAGGTTACCCCTTGACCCCCTTAATTGCATTGATGAATTATACAGTCTAGGTTGGTTCCGTGATAACCTTATATTTGCAAACTTTACAGAAATGAAATAAATGTAATAAATTGCTTCTTACTGAAATAGATGGAAAAATGGATGCCACCCCTTGAGATAATGTTGTCATGGTTACCGATTTGCATTCCTTCATTAGTTTGTTAAATTAAACTTAATTAGTTTTCTGGGAATGTTTCAGAAACTGTTGGTTTAAAGCCTTATAATGTAGTTTTCGAGGACCCTCGAGTTATATTTCTGGCACCGAGGGGCTTTGTCTCGTCGTTGTACGCCATAATAGAATACTAATAATAATAATAATATAACATAGGGATAGGAATATAATAGACCTGCCATACCACACCCGCAGATGTAAATCGCGTGAAAAAAATCTTGACTACCCCTTGACCCCCTTAAGCGCATTTTACGTATTGATGAAATTTACAGCTTAATTTGGTTCCATAATAACCATCTAACCGTTTGCAAACTTTCACACTAATGTAATTAATGGAATTGTATTGCGTCTTACAGCAATAGATGGATCTCTGAGAATCTGTTGCCATGGTTATATGCTTGCATTCGTTCATAGTTTATTAAATTAAATTAGTTTTCTGGGAATATCTCAAAAACGGTTGGACGTAGGACCTTAAAATGTACTTTTAGGGCCCCCGAGTTTTGTCTCTCACATTGAGGGGCTGAAAATGAGCTTTGTCTCGTCCTTCCACTCCTATTTCAGCATGTATTTTAAGGGGGTATGCCCCCTTTTATGAGAGGTATAGAGAAGAGTTGATTAGTGTCGTGCCCCTGATGGATATCTGTGCCAAATTTTACGTTGATACACCCAGCCGTTCTCGAGTTATAAGGGAACAAAGTTGTCCACAGACAATCAAGCAAACAGACAGACAGACCAAAACATTATTTTCGCGCGCATCTATTATATAAAACTAAGTGTCCTGACTGACTGACTGACTGACTGACTCATCATCGCCCAGCCAAAACTATTAAAGTTAGAAACATGAAATTTTGGGGATATGTTCGCTGTATTTCGAAAGGGCGCACTAAGAAAGGATTTTTGGATATTCAGGTTCTAAAGGGGTGTTAAGGGGGTAGACCTGCATTTCATTGAATAACAATATCTCCCGATTGGTTTCATTGGGGAATGTGATACTCGGCATATAAACTCATCATTAAAAATTAGATGACACGTGTCTGAGGGTTTTTCGATGGGGTGTATATTATGGGGTGAAAGGGGTGAAAAGTGGGGGTTGAAGGATTCATAACGGACCGTGTATCTCGTGAACGACATAGGCAAGGTGTTTGAAACTCAGCGGAAAAAAATCAGCTTGAAAAATAAGTAAATAGGTGTTTAGCCGTTTTTTCATAAATCTAACTTAAGGGGCCCATGGAGAGGGGTGAAATTATGTGAAAAACAAGTAGTTCCGTAAAGAACTATACAGCCTATTTTCATATATCCTGCTCATGTTAATTTCTTCTGACAACATACAAAATTTCAGTTTAATTGCTGTAACAGATTCGTAGATATTGAGAACCGTCTAAATATTTCAGATTGTCGCCAAGTTGGATTTTTATTTTTGTACTATTACATTAAGATTATTGTGTACGTGTGGTATTCAAACTTCAATCGCATGATTAGAACACAAGAAGTAAAAACGAGATTTTAAAACTCCGCACAGCAGCCATCTTGTGATTATGCAAACAATTGAAATAAATTAGATGCCAGTGGATCAACATTTGTATAGGCATTAAACGTGCAACGTTTCACAGCACTCGGATAGTTAATTCGCGAGAATCGTCCATTTAAATATTTATACTTCGCGTCGCCGCCATGTTGGATTTGTGCTCACCAGGTTAATGAAAGTCCTATAGGTGAACATATGTTCATAGTCTCTATGAACATAAAACAAATTCAGTTTGGTTGCTGTAAAAGAATCATAGATATTGAGAGCCATCTAAATATTTCGGAAGCTCGCCATTTAGGATTGTTATATGTATAGGCCATAGAATTATGTACCATTCAAGGACAATTATTGCCTTGGTTCATTATTCAAACTTTCACTTCGATCGCATGATTACGACACAAGAAATAAAAACTTAATTTAAAAATTTCGCACAGCCGCCATATTGAGGTTATGTAAACAATTGATTTAAATTAGATGGCAGTGCATTACAATCTGCTAAATCATTTACTCTACCACATTTCACTGCGCTCAGAGAGTTAAATCACGAGAAAAGTCTATTAAAATATTTCAAATTCGCTTGGTCGCCATGTTCGTTTTTTACTTTACAAGTTTATGAAGTATACATAGATAAACTTGTACCAGTACCCTTTATCACCGTACAAAATTGCAGGGTAATATCTGTAATAGTTTCGGAGATATAGAATGTCAGTGAAATATTTCGCACAGCCGCCATTTTGAGGTCATGTAAACAATTGAACTAAATTAGACTCCAGTGCATTACTATGTGTATAAACACTTGCTGTACCTAGTTTCATTACGTTTGGATGGTTAAATCGTGAGAAAAGTCTATTTAAAAGTCTGAATTTCGCTTGGTCGCCATGTTCGTTTTCTACTTTACAAGTTTATGAAATATACATAGGTAAACTTGTATCAGTACCCTTTATCACCGTACTAAATTGCAGGGTGATATCTGTAATAGTTTCGGAGATATAGAATGTCAGTGAAATATTTCGCACAGCCGCCATTTTGAAGTTATGTAAACAATTGATCTAAATTAGACTCCAGTGCATTACAATGTGTATAAACATTTCCTGTACCAAGTTTCATTACGTGTGGATAGTTAAATCACGAGAAAAGTCTATTTAAAAGTCTCAACTTCGCTTGACCGCCATGTTGGTTTTGTAGTCACCAGGTTTTTGAAAGTCTCATAGGTGAACTTCTAGTAGTACCCTTTATCACCGTACACAATTTCAGGGCGATATCGGTAATAGTTTCGGAGATATTGAATGCTAGTGAAATATTTCGCACAGCCGCCATTTTGCATTGGTGAGACGTATCAAAATTTGAAGGGCACGGTCGAGGTCGCCGGGAATAGTGCTATGAACAAACCGAGTTTCATTGAAATCGCTCCAGCCGTTTAGATTTTATTAGGGGGGGACACACACACGAATCACACACACACACACGCACACACACACGGACAAAAGGTGATCTCATAAGCCTATTTTTTCAAAATTGAAAATAGGCTAAAAAAAACAGGAAAGAAAGTGCCCTAACTGATTGACTCACTCACTCACTCATCAAACTCTGGGAAAAAATATAGCTTAAATATAAGTTAATAGGTGGTCGACAGTTTTTTTCATAAACCCAATTTAAGGGGTTCATGGGGAGGGGTGAAATTCTGAAAAAAGAAAATTGAAAGAAAAAGTTCTGACTCACTCACCACCGCCCAGCCAAAATTATTGAAGTTAGAAACATGACATTTTGGGGATATGATCATTGTATGCCAAAACTGTCCACTAAGGGAGGATTTTCGAATATTCAGGTTCTTAATGGGTCTTAAGGGGGTTAACCCTGCATTTCATTGAATACCAATAACTCCCGATTGGTTTCATTGGGGGATGTGATACTCGGCACATAAAGTCATCATTAAAAATAAGAAGACACGTGTCTGAGGGAATTTCAATGTGGTGTATATTAGGAGGTGAAAGGGGTGAAAAGTGGGGGTTGAGGGATTCCTAACGGAGCGCGTATCTCTTAAACGACATAGGCGAGAAGTTTGAAACTCAGCGGGAAAAAAATCAGCTTAAAAAATATGGTAAGTAAATAGGTGTTCGACCGTTCTTTCATAAATTCAATTTAAGGGGCTAATGGGGTGGGGTGAAATTCTGGAGAAAAAAAAAAAGGAGAGAACGTGCCCAAACTGACTGACTAACCCACTCACTCTTCAATCTCAGGGGAAAAAGACAGCTTAAAAACAAGTAGTTCCATGAAGAACTATACAGCCTATTTTCATATATCCTACTTATGTTAATTGCCACTATTTAACATACACAATTTCAGTTTGATTGCTGTAATAGATTCGTAGATATTGAGAACCGACTAAATATTTCGGATGGTCGCCATGTAGGATTTTATATATGTAGGTCCTAGAGTTATGTACTGTTACATGCAGAATATTGTGAACGTGTAGTATTCAAACTTCAATCGCATAAATAGGACACAAGAAAAAACAAGGAGATTTAAAAATTTTTCACAGCTGCCATCTTGAGGTTATGGAAACAATTGAAATAAATTAGATGCCAGTGGATTAACATTCGGATAATGATTTACTGTACCAAGTTTCACTGCACGCGGATGGTTAAATTGCGAGAAACGTCCATGTGAATATTTATAATTCGCGTCACCGCCTTGTTGGATTTGTGATCACCAGGTTATTTAAAGTCCTATAGGTGAACTTAAGTTCATAGCCCCTATGAACATTAAAAAATGCAGTTTGATTGCTAAAATAGATTCGTAGATATTCAGTATCGTCTAAATATTTCGGATGGTCGCCATGTTGGATTGTTAAATGAATAGGCCATAGAGTCATGTACCATTAAAGGAAAATTATTGCGTAGGTTCATTATTCAAACTTTCACTTCGATCGCAAGACTACATCACAAGAAATAAAAACTTAATTTTAAAATTCGCACTGCCGCCATCTTGAGGTTATGTAAACAATTGAACTAAATTAGATACCAGTGGATTACAATGCATATGAATATATCCTGTACCAGGTTTCAGTGCGCTTGGAACATTAAATCGCGAGAAAGGTCTATTTAAAATGTTCAAATTCGCTTGGCCGCCATGTTCGTTTTGTAGTTAACCGGTTTTTGAAAATCTTATAGATGGACTTCAGTAGTGCCCTTTATCTCAGTACAAAATTTTAGGGAGATACCGCTAATAGTTTCAGAGATATTGAATGCCGGTGAAATATTTCGCACATCCGCCATCTTGTGATTATGTAAACAATTGAACGAAGTTAGATGTCGGTGCATTACAATGTATATAAACATATACTGTACCAAGTTTCATTGCGTTTGGTTGGTCAAATCGCGAGAAACGTCTATTTAAAAGTCGCAAATTCGCTTGGCCGCCATGTTCGTTTTGTAGTTACCAGGTTTTCAAAAGTCACATAAGTGAACTTATAGTAGTTCCCTTTATCACCATAGAAAATGTCAGGGTAATATCGGTAATAGTTTCGGAGATATTGAATGCTGGTGAAATATTTCGCACAGCCGCCATGTTGGATTGGTGAGTCGTAACAAAATTTGAAGGGCACGGTCGAGGTCACCGGGAATAGTGCTATGAACTTTCCGAGTTTCATTGAAATCGCTCCTGCCGTTTAGATTTTATTAGGGGGGGAAACACACACGAATCACACACACACACGCACACACACACGGACAAAAGGTGATCTCATAAGCCTATTTTTTCAAAATTGAAAATAGGCTAATAAGTTAATAGGTGTTCGAGCGTTTCTTCATAAATCCAATTTAAGGGACCCATGGGGAGGGGTAAAATTCTGGTAAAAATAATTGAAAGATAATGACATAACTGACTCACTCACTCATCATCGCCCAGAAAAAAAATAAGAAGTTGGAAAGATGAAATTTTGGGAATATGTTCGCTGTATGTCGAAAACGTCAACTAAGGAAGGATTTTTGTTTATTCGGGATCTGAAGAGGTGTTAAGGGGGTAAACGTGCATTTCATTGAATAACGATATCTCATGAGTTGTTTCTTTGGAGATGTGATATTCGGAATATAAACTAATCATTAAAAACAAGATGTTCAGTAAAGAACATATAGCCTACTTTCTCCTAAATGTATGAGTATAGTTATAACTCGTTGTTATTATCAAAGAGTATAATAGAACTATTCTTTGTTGAAGACCTTAGAAACGATTTACCTCTACCAAACGCCACAACCTAGATAAAAACTGCTACCATCATTGAAGAAAGAAAGATAAGAAGTATCTAAAGAATGTTATGGATCTGGAGACATAATCGACCGGACTGGCGGCGTGGCTCAGCGGTAACGTTCTCGCTTGCTGGACCGTGTGTTTCAGGTTCGTATCCTGGCGCAGTCAGCTGGCATTTGAGGGTGCACAAATGCGAGGGAGCCGTGTTAGTAGATTTACTGGCACGTTAAAGATCCCCTTCGGGACAAAATTCTGGCACCCCGGCGTCTCTAAAAGCAACAGTAGTTAAAAGGGACGTAAAACAAATAACATTATTATTATTATTATTACATAATCGACCTGACGGGGGCAACATCCAACTTTGAGTTGAGGCATGTCTTTACACGTCTGGCTGCGTATGACTTTCACAACCCTAATTGAATTAACAAATCTTTCCATGACCCTACAGAGACGTGTGTATACCAACTATGTGGATATTTTCGATTGCTATTTGGCTGAAATAGAAGTATTAATTAATATCCTGAACTAGCACCAACGGTAGAGTTAAGATACTATGTGAAATCGTTTTGTTCTTTACTTCAATTAACATTTTCAAATAACGCACAATAGGCTGTTACAAACCCTTTAAAATAGAAAGTAAAAATGTATCGTAGTATCATCTTGTCATTCTTCAAATTCGATGCGCATAGAATGCAAATGGTATAGTAATCAATGGAGCCCCACGTAGACTAGTCGTGATATCTAGTGGTGAAATATCGAACAATATAATCCTAACAGAGCGAGTGCATTCTAGCGGCCAGAAGAAGAAACTTTTCAATAAAATCTGGTCGGCGTGCAGTTACCTTTTTGGCAGCTAGATGTCTCGAGTAAATCTGCTGGCGAATTATGTTTTAATTAAATATATATTTTACACCATAATATGCACAATATAACGCTTAATTTTAAAACATCTGAGTCATTACAAAACAATAAACATATAAAATTTCAAGCAAAAAAACTAGCTCTGATCGGGTTTGAACCATAGGCATTTGAGCGATAGGCTAATGCTCTACCACTGAGCTAATTGTGTCAACGAATATCGTTCTATATAAAATGACTTACATAGAACTTGTTAGCAAATAGTGATTTATACTAAACGATTTCATCACTGGAGTATATTATTTATATATAAAGCATTTCATACAAAGTTTATTTATTTTATATCAGTACGCTATATTGCATGCAATACTCAAATTAGTGAAATATAAGTCAGGCACAAGATATCCGCTGCCATCTTGTCTTATTACTAAATCAGCTCAGCTTTTTAAAATCACGTTTGCACTATAGTATTACAAAATAAACTTTTAATTTCGAACGTGCCTCTTCCTTTAGAACAGTTAAAATGATTCTCGGCTCGATAATCGGAACTGGTGGGTCCCATGATATGGATTATAAAGTTTGCATAATTCGCACGGCCGCCATCCTGAAATGGTATGGCGGACGACTTTGTAGTTTGGTCACAAGACGCATCCTATACGAAGGTATGTTGTTACCAAATTTGGTAGAGATCGGATGATTTGGTTAGTCGTTATTTGATTTTACGTTTTGAACGTTTGAGTGGCCGCCATTCAGTTTTAGTAAAGATGGCGGCGATATAAAACATGACACTGAGGTGTCCTTTGCTAGTGCTACCTTTGTACCAAATTTCGTTCAATTCGCATTCACCGTGTCCGAATTGATAGGTGGGGACAGACATTCAGAGTACACACACTCACACACACACAGACACACACACACACACAGACTCACACACACACATACACACACACAGACACACTTTTTTTTCGCCCTGTGTTGATCTCATAAGTCTACTTTCATTTTTTGCAAAAATCGAAAGTAGGCTAATAAGCAGACATATGTCTAAGGGTTTATCGATGTGGTGTATATTATGAGGTGAAAGGGGTGAAAATTGGAGGTTGAAGGATTCTTAACGGAGCGTGTATCTCTTAAACGACATAGGCGAGGAGTTTGAAACTCAGCGGAAAGAAATCAGCTTAAAATATAGGTAAAGAGGTGTTCGACCGTTTTTTCATAAATCCAATTTAAGGGGCCCTAGGAGAGGGGCAAAATTCTGGGGGGGGGGGGGGGAAACAGGAAAGAAAGTGTTCTAAATGATTAACTCACTTACTCATCAAACTCAGGTCGGAAGAACAGCTTAAAATAAGTAAATAGGTGTTCTACCTGGTTTTTTAAAATCCAATTTAAGGGGTTCATTAGAGGGGTGAAATTCTTAAAAATAAATGAAGGAAAATGTCCTGACTTACTAACTCACTCATCATCGCCCAGCGAAAATTATTGAAGTTAGAAACATACAATTTTGGGGTTATGTTCGTTGTATGTCGAAAACGTCCACTAAGGAAGGATTTTTGGATATTCCGGTTCTAAAGGGGTGTTAAGGGGTAGATCTGCATTTAATTGAATAATAATATCCCCCGATTGGTTTCATTGGGGGATGCGATAATCGTCATATACTCTCATCATTAAGAATAAGATGACACCATGTCTGAGGAATTTTTGATTTAATGTATATTATGAGGTGTAATGTGTGAAAAGTGGGGGGTTGAAGGATTCCTAACTGATCAAGTATCTCTTAAAAGACAGAGGCATAAAGTATAAAGCTTAGGGGGAAAATAAACTTGATAAATAAGCAAATACAGCAGGTGGTCGACCATAATTCATAAATCCCATTTTAGGGGCCCATGGGGAGGGGTGAAATTCTGGGGAAAGAAGTCCACTAAGGAAGGATTTTTGGATATACACTCATCATCCTCCAGCCAAACCTATTGCAGTTAGAAACATGAAATTTTGGGGATATGTTCGTTGTATGTCGAAAACATCCACTAGGGATGTATTTTTAGATAATCATGTTCATTGATTAACAATATCTTACGAGTTGTTTCATTTGGGGATGTGATATTCGGCATGTAAATTAATCAATAAAAATAAGCAGACATATGTCTAAGGGTATATCTATACGGTGTATATTATGAGGTGAAAGGGGTGAAAATTGGGGGTTGAAGAATTCTTATCGGAGCGTGTATCTCTTAAACGACATTAGCGAGATGTTTGAAATTCAGCGGGAAAAATCAGTTTAAAAAATAAGCAAATAGGTGTTCGACCGTTTATTTCATAAATCCCATTTAAGGGGTTCATGGGGAGGGGTGAAATTCTCAAAAATAAATGAAAGAAAATGTCCTGACTCACTCATATTCGCCCAGCCAAAATTATTGAAGACAGAAACATGAAATTTTGGGGATATGTTCGTTGTATGTCGAAAACGTCCACTAAGAAAAGATTGTTGGATATTCAAGTTTTAAAGGGGTGTTAAGGGGGGTAAACTTGCATTTCATTGAATAACAATATCTCACGAGTGGTTTCATCTGGGGATGTGATACTTGGCATATAAACTAATCATTAAAAATAAGCTGACACATGTCTAATGGCTTTTCAATATGGTGTATATTACGAGTGAAAGGAGTGAATAATGGGGGTTGAAGGATTCCTAACGGAGCGTGTATCTCTTAAACGACATAGGCCAGAAGTTTGAAACTCAGCGGGAAAGAAATCAGCTTAAAGAATACGGTAAGTAAATAGGTGTTCGACTGTTTTATCAGAAATCCAATTTAAGGGGCCCATGGGGAGGGGTGAAAATCTGGAAGAAAAACGTCCAATAAGGAAGGATTTTTGGATATTCACTCTCATCGACCAACCAAAACTATTGAACTTAGAAGAATGATATTTTGGGGATATGTATGTTGTGTGTCGAAAACGTCTACTAAGGAGGGATGTTTGGATATTCAGGTTCTAAAGGTGTGTTAACGGGGTTAAACCTACAATTCATTGAATAACAATATGACACGACTATGACGCGAGCGAAGCCGCGGGTACCTGCTAGTTTTTATATATTAGTAAGATATATGCTGCACCGCTCGGTGTTGACCGTGTTTTATTGCACAGATTCTGGTTTTACTCGCTAACCGTTGGAGATATACGAAAAGTGATAAGGACCTTTCGGATAGAAAATTAAATGTTAAAGCTCATGTATACCATCAAAAATTTGCTATTTCTTAGCGTTCTCTTTTTATTTGAAAGGGAAATATGAAATTTTGAAACCAAAGGGTGTAGTGACGTCACAAATGTCGGTTTTACTCGCTAACTGTTGGAGATACACGAAAAGTGATAAGGACCTTTCGGATAGGAAATTAAATTTCAAAGCTCGTATGTCCCATCAAAAGTTTGCTATTTCCTACCGTTCTCTTTTTATTTGATATGGAAGTATGAAATTTTGAAACCAAAGGGTCTAATGACGTCACTAAAATTGTCGCCATTTTTTAATAGTGTAAAATTTCGAAATCAAAAGTATCCTATATGTAAACCTGGTAAATCAGCTACATCCATGCAAAATTTCATTTAAATCGGACCAGTGGTTTTCGAGTTATTGAGTAACAGACAGACAGACAGACACACACTATCTCATTTTTAGCCTATTTTCAATTTTGAAAAAATAGGCTTATGAGATTACCTTTTGTCCGTGTGTGTGTGCGTTTGTGTGTGTGTGTGTGTGTGCGAGGTGTGCGAGTATCCCCCCCTAATAAAATCTAAACGGCTGGAGCGATTTCAATGAAACTCGGTAAGTTCATAGCACTATTCCCGGCGACCTCGACCGTGCCCTTCAAATTTTGTTACGTCTCACCAATCCAACATGGCGACTGTGCGAAATATTATACTAGCATTCAATATCTCCGAAACTATTACCGATATCGCCCTGAAATTGTGTACGATGATAAACGGCACTACTAGAAGTTCAGCTATGAGACTTTCAAAATCCTGGTGACTACAAAACCAACATGGCGGTCAAGCGAATTTGAGACTTTTAAATAGATTTTTCTCGCGATTTAACTATCCAAACGTAATGAAACTTGGTACAGCGAATGTTTATACACATTGAAATGCACTGGAGTCTAATTTAGTTCAATTGTTTACATAACCTCAAAATGGCGGCTGTGCGAAATATTTCACTGATATTCTATATCTCCGAAACTGTTACAGATATCACCCTGCAATTTTGTACAGTGATAAAGGGTACTAATACAAGTTAACCTATGTATATTTCATAAACCTGTAATGCACAAAACGAACATGGCGACCAAGCGAATTTGAAATATTTTAATAGACTTTTCTCGTGATTTAACTCTCTGAGCGCAGTGAAATGTGGTACAGTAAATGATTTTGCAGATTGTAATGCACTGTCATCTAATTTAATTCAATTGTTTGCATAACCTCAAGATGGCGGCTGTGCGAAATTTTTAAATTAAGTTTTTATTTCTTGTGTCGTAATCATGCGATCGAAGTGAAAGTTTGAATAATGAACCTAGGCAATAATTGTCCTTGATTGGTACATAACTCTATGGCCTATAAATATAACAATCCTAAATGGCGAGCTTACGAAATATTTAGACGGTTCTCAATATCTATGAATCTTTTACAGCAACCAAACTGAATTGTTGTATGTTCATAGAGACTATGAACATATGTTCACCTATAGGACTTCAGTAACCTGGTGAGAACAAATCCAACATGGCGGCGACGCGAAGTATAAATATTTAAATGGACGTTTCTCGCGAATTAACTATCCGAGTGCCGTGATACGTTGCACGTTAAATGCTTATACAAATGTTGATCCACTGGCATCTAATTTATTTCAATTGTTTGCATAATCACAAGATGGCTGCTGTGCGTAATTTTAAAATCTCGTTTTTACTTCTTGTGTTCTAATCATGCGATTGAAGTTTGAATACTACACGTACACAATAATATTAATGTAATAGTACAAAAATAAAAATCCAACCTGGCGACAAACTGAAATATGTAGACGGTTCTCAATATCTACGAATCTGTTACGGCAATTAAACTGAAATTTTGTATGTTGA
This sequence comes from Meconema thalassinum, assembly GCA_946902985.2. Taxonomy (NCBI): domain Eukaryota; kingdom Metazoa; phylum Arthropoda; class Insecta; order Orthoptera; family Tettigoniidae; genus Meconema; species Meconema thalassinum. The sequence continues at coordinate 241,917 of CAMPQE020000070.1, forward strand.
TAGAGGCAATTAACATGAGTAGGAAATATGAAAATAGGCTGTATAGTTCTCCACGGAACTACTTGTTATATATTAGTACAAGAAAAACCGAAGCTGAAAACGGGAAAGATTTGGACCCAGGAACGGAAGGAAATCCACCGAGAACGAATGCGGGCGTACAGGGCAAACATCAAAGCCAGTAGGAGACGGTTGGAATGACGCGGTCCATAGATGGCCTATACGAAATGAATGAATGAATGAATGAATGAATAATATGGGGATAGGAATATAATAGACCTGCCGTACCACACCCGCAGGTGTAAATCGCGTGAAAAAATTCTAGAGTACCCCTTGATCCCCTTAAGCGCGTTAAACGAATTGATGAATTTTACGGCTTTGGTTCCGTGATAACCTTCTAGCCGTTTGCAAACGTTCACACTAATGTAATTAATGGAATTGCATTGCGTCTTACAGCAATGAATATTCGTTGGCATGGTTACTGGCTTGCATTCGTTCATTAGTTTATTAAATTAAATTAGTTTTCTGGGAATATCTCAAAAAAGGTTGGTCGTCGGTCCTTAAAATGTGGTTTTCGGGGACCCGAGTTTTGTCTCTCGCATTGAGGGGCTGAAAATGAGTTTTGTCTCGTCCTTCTACGCCTATTTCAGCATGTATTTAAAGGGGGTAGGCCCCCTTTTATGAGAGGTACGGAGAATAGTTACATCAATGATTAGTGTCGTACCTCTGATGGATATCTGTACCAAATTTTACGTTGATACACCCAGCCGTTCTCGAGTTATAAGGGAACAAATTTGTCCACAGACAAACAAACAGACAGACAAAAAATTTATTTTCGCGCGCATCTATCATAAAACAGTCTGAAACGCGTAAACAACTCAAATTTCCGTAGAAATTCAGAGAAAAACACACACGTTTTCATTTTTTTATATAGAGAGATCTACTGCACCTCTCGGTGTTGACCGTGTTTTATTGCACAGATTTTGGTTTAACTCGCTAACCGTTGGAGATATAGGAAAAGTGATAAGGACCTTTCGGATAGAAAATTAAATGATAAAGCTCATGTATACCATAAACGTTTGCTATTTCTTAGCGTTCTCTTTTTATTTAAAAAGGAAATATGAAATTTTGAAACCAAAGGGTGTAGTGACGTCACAAATGTCGGTTTTACTCGCTAACTGTTGGAGATACACGAAAAGTGATAAGGACCTTTTGGATAGGAAATTAAATTTCAAAGCTCGTATGTCCCATCAAAAGTTTGCTATGTCCTACCCTTCTCCTTTTATTTGATATGGAAATATGAAATTTTGAAACCAAAGGGTCTAGTAACGTCACTGAAATGGTCGCCATTTTTTAATAGTGCAAAATTTCGAAATCAAAAGTATCCTATATGTAAACCTGGTAAATCAGCTACATCCATGCAAAGTTTCATTTAAATCGGACCAGTGGTTCTTGCGTTATTGAGTAACAGACAGACAGACAGACACACACCATCTCATTTTTATATATTAGTACTAGCAGAAGTAGCCCTTCTTCGAACGGTGTTCGTAGTTAACACCAGACATTATCAATTGAGCTACTGTGCAATGGTAAGCGGTTTGTCATTCCATCAAGTTTATCAGAACGAAGTTAGTTTATTGGGAATATCACACACACTGTTAATTTAAGGCCCTTAAAATGTAGTTTTCGGAGACCCTTTATAGATTCCCGAATTATCTGTCTCACATTGAGAAGCGCAACATATGCTTTGGTCGTCCTTGTAGGATAATTTTTATATTTCGCATATTTTAGCATATATTGAGAAGTTTTTCTCTATATCCACCCTTCTACTGTATGAAAAGTACGGTGAAGAGTTTTATAAATGATTGGTGTATTGACTCTCATGGTTACCATACCTAATATTAAGATGCACCAAGCATCCGAACACGAGGTATAGGCGTGCATAAAGATACACAGAAAGACAGACAGACAATTCTATTGTCTACAATATATTACCCAGATATCCAAATATGGGTATATCTACCACAGAGTATCAAATAAAATCATCCTTATAATGAACCCGTATGTCGACAAAAAAAAAACTTAAAATGTGCTCTCAGACTAAATTCACCTAACGTGTACTTCCTGACGTGAAATACAATTGAAAGTCTTGTAGACGAAACGCAATACACGTCACATAAAAACTGACCCTCTACGTTGTGCTAGGTGCCCATACACAGGAAGACCCCTTTCATAAATTATAAAGGCTTGTGGTGCATGAAAGTTCAGGTTCTCTAGACTCAAATTGCCCAAATTCCTAAAAAGCCGCAAAAAATGCTAGTTCAATTCAGGAATTTTTGAAAATAATGTTGCTGTTTGGAGATATAATATACCTTCTGTACTATGTGTCGAACGTGAAAATTGCATGAAAAAATTCTAGGTTACCCCTTCACCCACTTAATTGCATTGATGAATTATACGGTCTACGTTAGTTCCGTGATAACCTTATAGCCATTTGCAAACTTTCACAGAAATGTAATAAATGGAGTGTCATTGCTTCTTACAGAAATAGATGGAAAGTTTTATGCCACCCCATGAGATAATGTTATCATGGTTACCGATTTGCATTCCTTCATTGGTTTGTTAAATTAAATTAAATTAGTTTTCTGGGAATATTTCACAAACTGTTGGATTTAGAGCCTTATAATGTAGTTTTCGAGGAACCTTTAGGGCCCCCGAGTTTTGTTGCTGGCACCGAGGGGCTTTTTCTCGTCGTTGTACGCCATAATATAATACTAATAGTAATATAATATAGGGAGAAATTATAACACCTATTTTTTATTTTTTTTATTCGGCCAATGGCCATGTACTTTTCTTTTCAGGACGGGTCAGGGAAGGGATATTATCAGAGAAAGAAACATTCACATCGCGCTTGAGCAAAATGGAAATGGCCTACCATTTAACTAAGGACATCTATATGAAAAGGTCAATATCCTTCAACGCAAAACTAAAACATTACTGCAGTGTCATCCGTCCGGAAGTCTTGCATGCTTCTGAATGCCTCACGATGAACAAAAAAGGCTTGGTCGAGAAACTGGAGGCCAAAGAAAGGAAAATTTTGAGAAAGATATTGGGTTCCATCAAAGATAATGGGGAATACAGAAAACGGCATAACCATGACCTATATACTCATGTGGAGAAGATAAGCAACGTCATCCGGAAGAGAAGCTTTCCATTTGTTGGGCATGTGAAACGAATGAGCCCAGCGAGACTGACCAACCGCAACATAACTTACTTTCAGGAGAGGAAAACAAAATGGGCCTGGTTCATTGAACTGGATAAAGATCTGAAAGAAGTGGGGATTACACCAACAGACATTCAGGAGTGCGTCCCACTCAAAGGGAAACTTCAAGCTTGTAAAGGTTTCCAAGAAAAACCGAAGCTGAAAACGGGAAAGATTTGGACCCAGGAAAGGAAGGAAGTCCACCGAGAACGAATGCGGGCGTACAGGGCAAACATCAAAGTCAGTGGGAGACGGTTGGAATGACGCGGTCCATAGATGGCCTATACGAAATGAATGAATGAATGAATAATATGGGTATAGGGATATGATATACCTGTCGTACCACACCCGCAGGTGTAAATCGCGTGAAAATATTCTAGAGTACGTATTGATGAATTTTACGGCTTAATTTGGTTCCGTGATAACCTTCAAGCCGTTTGCAAACTTTCACACTAATGTAATTAATGGAATTGCATTGCGTCTTACAGCAATAGATGGGACCTCTGAGAATCCGTTGGCATGGTTACACGCTTGCATTCGTTCATTAGTTTATTAAATAAAATTAGTTTTCTGGGAATATCTAAAAAACGATTGGTATTCGGTCCTTAAAATGTGGTTTTCGGGGACCCGAGTTTTGTCTCTCACATTGAAGGGCTGAAAATGAGTTTTGTCTCGTCCTTCTACGCCTATTTCAGCATGTATTTTAAGGGTGTAGGCCCCCTTTTATGAGAGGTACGGAGAAGAGTTACATCAATGATGGGTGTCGTGCCTCTGATGGATATCTGTACCAAATTTTACGTTGATACACCCAGCCGTTTTCGAGGTATAAGGGAACAAATTTGTCCACAGACAAACAAACAGACAGACAAACAAAAAAATTATTTTCGCCCGCATCCATCACAAAACAGTCTGAAACGTGTAAACATCTCAAATTTCCGTAGAAATTCAGAGATAAACACACAAATTTTCATTTTTATATATAGAGAGATATACTGCACCGCTCGGTGTTGACCGTGTTTTATTGCACAGATTCTGGTTTTACTCGCTAACCGTTGGAGATATACGAAAAGTGATAAGGACCTTTCGGATAGAAAATAAAATGTTAAAGCTCATGTATACCATCAAAAGTTTGCTATTTCTTAGCGTTCTCTTTTTATTTGAAAAGGAAATATGAAATTTTGAAAATAATGGGTGTAGTGACGTCACATATGTCGGTTTTACTCGCTAACTGTTGGAGATACACGAAAAGTGATAAGGACCTTTCGGATAGGAAATTAAATTTTAAAGCTCGTATGTTCCATCGAAAGTTTGCTATTTCCTACCGTTCTCTTTTTATTTTATTTGATATGGAAATATGAAATTTTGAAACCAAAGTGTCTAATGACGTCACTAAAATAGTCGCCATTTTTAATAGTGCAAAATTTCGAAATCAAAAGTATCCTATATGTAAACCTGGCAAATCAGCTACATCCATGCAAAATTTCATTTAAATCGGACAAGTGGTTCTTGAGTTATTGAGTAACAGACATACAGACAGAAAGACAGACACACACCATCTCATTTTTAGCCTACTTTTCACATTTTGCAAAAATGAGGAAAAAGTAGACTTATGAGATCGATCCGGGAAAATGTGTGTCTGTCTGTCTGTCTGTCTGTCCGTCTGTCTGTCTGTCTGTCTGTCCTTCTGTCTGTCTGTCTGTCTGGCTGTGTGTGTGTCCCCCCCTATCAACTCCTAAACGGCTGCAGCAATCAAAACCAAATTTAGTATGAGTAAAGATGTGCACCGGAATATCTCACGTCCATATTTGAAAATGATGTCAGTGCTATCAACTGCTGAAAAAACGCACTAGAAATTTGAGCTTCATGTTGGATATCTTGCAAGGTATGCATGGGAGCTATTCCAAAATTGGCACACATGTAGATAAGACTATTTTAGTTTAATTTCCAGGAGGCCAACCATGACAGTGTTGCCAAAATAATTTTAAGCCTTCTGATAGGTCCAATGTTTAAATGCATATAACTTCTACACTATCAATTGGATTTCACCCAAATTTTGTATGTAATATCTGTACATAAACAGATATGACTGAGCGTATTGTTAAGGCCACCAGGGCTGCCAACTGTTAATAATTGCTCTCGCTCTATTTTTGACATCCAAATACCTGTATATCAGAAAGTATGCAAGCCAACAGCTTTAAACTATGCACACGTATATTCTGACATTTTAGATTAATTTGGAGTAACTTATATACGTCAGTTCTACCAACATGATTATAAGCCTGCTGATAGTACCAATTTTTAAATACATGTAACTTCTATACTATCAGTTGGATTTCAACCAAATTTCGTATGTGCAATGTGTACCATAACAGATATGACTATACGTATTGTTAAGAGCAATCAGGGCTGCCAACGTTGAATAAATGCTGTCTATATCTTTTTACCCTAATATCAATATATCAGAAAGTATGCAAGCCAACAGCTCTATACTTTGCACACGTATAGCACCTGACATTCTAGATTAATTTCGAGTAATTAATACAAGGCAGTGCTGTCAACATGATTATATGCCTGCTGATGTGTCCAATTTTAAAATACATGTAACTTCTATACTAACAAATGGATTTCATCCAAATTTGGCACAACAAGATATCATAATAATTCAGATTATTTCTGACCAGCACACGCATGGTATTGTTGGCAACATGCTTTTACGCATGCTGATAGATCCAGTGTCTAACTGCATGTAACGTCCATTGGACTTCAACCAAATTTTGTATTCTGTACCTTAAGAGGTGGAACTAAGAATATATTCAGTCACCAGGGCTGCCAACTGTAGTGCTCTATTAGGCTACATTATACCAGGTATATTTTGAACTAATTAGATATTTCGATATTACCAACTTAATTTCGTCATTATTCTAGATAGGTTCATATTCTGTAGAATAATCATTGGCATGAAAAGTAGGCTGTATAGTTCTTCACGGAACTTCTTGTTATATATTAGTATGATGATAGATAGCAATGAAAAGGGTAAAATTATACGTATGTAGCACATGCAACTTTCAACATGTACAGATCGTACTGCCAACCGAATTGCAGACAAATTTTCCGCCTGCTATCGATAAATTATAAAAATAATAAAAGACTTAACATAAAATAACAAATGCCTGGACCCTTAAAATACAAGTATCTCAGGATGGACCATTTGGAAATAAAAATGGCCTACTAGTCTATCTATATATTTAAAACAGTAAGGTGATATTTGTTATCACGAGATTGAGAGAACGACAGCACCGATTTACTTCGTAGGGCACTCTAACGAGAGCTCTTGTCCTCTAGATTTGCAGAGTGTCTCTAAAATAAACAAATATAGGCCTATTACGGTATATTTTTAAATTAATATAGAAAATAGCAGAATTCTCGCCCCTCACGCATGCGCACAATCCGCCTGGGCTCATGACAAAATGGCGGTGAGAAGTCCATTAAAATGTAAGTTATTTAATATGCTTCCATGTAATTGAAAACATACATTAACCAAGTTCTGACAATAAAATACAATAACAATATGAACGTATACGAAAGTGCAACTTTGGTTTTTTGGGATAATGAAATGGATTATTTCCTTCAGACAGCGGCTTTTGATTATAGTGAAGGGTTACGTCTGCAGCTGAACAAGAGTGCGCGAGTAGGTATGTGGTTAAGGCGACTGACTGTGGTTCCAAGGAGCACCGATTCGATCCCTGCTCTCGCCAGTATTTTTTTTTCTTTACCACTGAAATATTGTTTAATCAAGGAGCATTAGTAAGGTTTTATGTCTGTTAAAGATACATATTTCTACATTCCCTCTCAATACGTTTTATTTCCGTTTTACCATTGCATTACAGCATGTGATCAAAAGAGCAAACTGTTGTCCTCAATACGCCGTTTGAATATCTGCAATCAGTTCCTATAACTGACAACAGATGCAGTACATCGCCCATATAGTTCCAGAACTGACAGCAGATGACAGCACAATTGCATCGATATGTTTAAAACACAAGACATGGCGCGTTTTCACGTGATGGAGAATTATAAAGGAGGGGAATATTTAAGAAGGGAAATGTTGAAGAACATTAACTGACAGTTGAATGTGTAGGCTATGTTGTTTATGTACCTTAATATTGCAATTTCTTCCCAATGCTTCGGTGGTCAAGTTATTAGCGTCCTAGACTAAAAGTTATAATTATGCATCGTCGATATACTCTTAAATTATTAAATAAAAAAGTAGTTTTCCAGGCACTCGCGTGTGTCCACAATTGCTTTCGCCATGAGAGACACTTGGCAAACATAATTCGTTTGAAGGGCTCCGACATCGTGGTCAATCATCCCCGTGTACTTTGGTGTGTATGTGTAAAATTTTCTCTGATAACCTGTGTTATTGTGATGACTGCATTACTGTGTGTATTTGTAATTAAGGTGGGAAATGGCAAGGAGACGGCCAAGGAAGTTAGGAACCATCCCGGTATTTGCCTTGAGTGGAAGTGGGAAACCACGGAAAACCACATCCAAGATTGTTGAGGTGGGAATTAAACCTTCCTCTTCTTAGTTATACCTCAAGAGACTGAATGTGCCCCGTTTATGCCCTCAGACCAGAATTAAATTTCTTGGCAGAGCAGGAAATGTAGCCCGTGTCTCCGAGGCGATAGCCAAGAATGGGTGGGCTTCCATGTGTTAATACGATTTTTGACATGCACGGGACATAGAATTCAAAAATTGCCTCCATTAGGGTGACTGCCGAAGTGGGTATTGAGTATAGGCCTATGGTCATTCCAGTAGTTGGCGAAGTGATTCTATGTTCCCCTGCAAAATGTACTGCCATAACCTATAACAGGTGATGGAAATTGCTTATTTAGAGCAGTTTCGTACTGTTTATAACAAAATGAAGAACGTCATTCTGAGCTGCGTTTTCAAGCTATTGCAAAAAATTTCGCTGGCAGGAACAATTATAAGGAATTTATTTTAAGCGATCAGTCTCATTGCATTCTCCTCACCAACCAACTTGAGTATGAAAGTCTCTGAACGGACATGTTGAACTTCATTGTATAAGACAATTGTTTAATGATTATTAGTTTAGAGTACTGAGTCTAAGTACGCAGTTGATGTCGGCAATGGAAGTATTATTTGCCATTTAATATTTAGCGGCTCCGTTATTGCAGGACACTATAGTGTTATCGAATAATACGAAGCCACATTTAAAATCCAATATAAATAGGCCATTTCAGAAACAAGTCCAGATATTATGCAGTACAGTGTACTGTAAGGTCTTTGACGATCAATGTAAACATTGTTCTACATTGTATTTCTCTTACGTAAAATCTACGCGTGGTTACTTTGGTCTTTACTGTTGTGAGGATAAATTTGATCTTCTGGAATATAAAATATTTGCCAAGCTGCAACAATGTAATGATAATAATTTAAAAGTCATTGAACTTATATCCAGTAGTTCAAACACATACATCAGCGTTAACAGATTGGATACTGAAGGTGAAAGCCAGCTACTTCATTTCCCTATTATTGAATTTTTCAATTCCTTGGAATTAAGTGATTCGCCTCCACATACTCCGAACGTTTGAGCCATAGTTATGCTCCTTAGAAATCTGAACGTTTCCCAAGGACTCATATATTGTAATATATTAATTGTAAGAAATATGTAAGAAATTGCTTGGATTCGGATATAATAGGTGCAGTAATATTAGGCAGAGAGCTCAAATCCTACGACTTGATTTAACACCTTCCGATAAAACACTTGCAGGTACAGTACATTTTCTTTTAATAGGCAACAATGTCCTATTCGCTCGGCCTACTTTATCACAATCAATCAAGCTCAAGGAGAAACTCTTGAAAGTATTGGGCTATATACCTCATCATGTTTTCAGTCATGACCAGCAATATGTTGCAATGCTGAGATTGCTATCTTTTGACGCCCTTAAAGTTGCAATAGTGCTAAAAAGTAATCGTACAAAGAATGTAACTTATAAAAGAAGCTTCTTCAGTAATTTTGTTTTCCATTTTCCGTCATGTTTTGACGAGTTTCATCTAGTAAATAATTAATTTGGATTCTTGGAAACGGTACGAATTGTATAGGACGGGGGAGCTAGTTATTTTTTACTAATAATATTATTAGATTTACGTCCCTTTTTACTACTCTGGCTTTTATAGATGGCGGGGTGCCGTAATTTTGCCCTGAAGGGTATCTTTAACGTGCAAGTAAATCTACTGACACGGCTCCCTTGCATTTGCGCACCCTCAAATGCCACCTGACTGCGCCAGGTTCGACACAATGTTTCAAATTGGGTGCTGCATTTCCAGGGTGATACCTGTGCAGAAGTATCTGTTGATTCCCAAATTGCGATGCTTACCGCATTGAACGTCGTATTGAGGCTCCAATCCCGAAGGTCCTGGGTTCGAAATTCGAATCTATTAATACAGGTCATTTAATTCATGTCAAGATTTCTTACGGATTTATTATTAAGATAGTGTTAGTGTTTATAGACCTTCAAGTTTGCTTCCTTGGTGTAATATCTGTGATTGTTAGTGAAATGTCAGATTGGAAAATAAATATGAACTTACCTTATTGTTTGAGTGATGTGGCATCGGTTCTAACTAACAATCTTGACAAGTTGCGCAAATATATAATAACTGCTGAAACTAAATAAATGTTCATATATTAATAGCCTAGTGTAAGGGATATGATGATGATCGCTTGACGATCGAAATTGGCCATCCAAATAAATGTATTTATTTATATCATGTATACACTTTCCGGATTAAGTGGATCATCCATTAAAATTGGGTACAATCGTGTTGACCGACTGAAAACATTAACCCAATAACTAATACAACCCTGAAAATGACTTGCAATACGATAAATATTTAAACATCAGTTATTGACATTCAATAACCCCTGCGGCGTAGCCGTGAGCTTTAAATCGCTCGCCACGATTTCAATAGGACGCTGCAGCAAGTACGGACGGAGTTCGGAGGTTTGAAGGGTACTAACAGCAGACATGCTGTGTGTCGTTTTTCCAGGTTTACCCACCCTCCGGATACAGTCATCACTGCAACATAGATTACCAGGAAGGTGGATACACACCCAAGTATATGGGGGCTGGTGACAAAGATGAACCAATCCCTTAATAGTACATTATGCAACGAGCATATAATGGATATAATTAAGACGAGTATGTTTATAAAACGTATGCGAGTTTTATAATTTCCGTACGAGTGTCTTAATTACCATTATAGGCGAGTTGCATACGACTGTTTACGTTCGACGATAATTATAACTTTATTATATGTTTTAACATAAATATTCATAAATATCGGTTCAGTCACTAAAATTTTGTGATCGGGTGCTGCGCTGGGTAGTAAATCTCTGTTTTCCAAACTCTTTGGCTGACCGACGCGTGCGCTCTGTGTGCTTCAATGCCATATGTTCAGATTGTGCACCAGTATTCAGTAAAACTGTCACCGAAGTCGTTTGAAAATCACGCGCTGTGTAGAAATTGGATTTGGGGATATTAAGGTACAGAGCTATTTCTTGTCTCATATTCACCAGTTTATTTACGCGAGCATATGGATGGTGCACTTTCGGTAATGTATATAGACATGTAGGATTTTGAGCGCATGCGAGAAGGTATCCTTATCTAATTGGTCACACAACTGTTTCTTGAGCTCTGATTGGTGGGAGAAACTGTTTCATAATGAAAAATAGTGTTATAATGAGCCTCATTATGATACAGTTTTCTGGCACATAATAGTCAGGGTCGAACATAAAATGAATTAACAAAAACAACATTCAGTTAATAAATACCAGTTCGAAAGGAGGAAATTCTGATCAACTTACATTATGTAATGTGCCCAATTAGACAAGGCAGACTGGCATCGAACTCGGGTCTTATCAAAGAAGACCAGGCCCATGATTCTGCCCAGAATCGAATCATTGATCTCTGAGGGGGAACAGCTACAGGGAACCCGAAGAGCAATGAGTTATATTGGCATATAATCATAATAGCAGGATTTCACGGCTAGAACGGGGATATCATAGCTTTTAAGGTGGATCTTTGCAAGGAAATACAAAGCCCATGTACGTTTTAGAAGCCTGAATGCAAGGAAGCAAACCATCTTGACAGTTGACAAATCGTAGTTAGCGAAGGGGCGTTGTTAGGTGACGCCAAGGAACTAATTTTCGTCTGGACCGCAGAAGCAGCTCAAGATTAATGGCTCTGGGATCCACCGTCTCACAAGGCATAAAGGTAGAGAGGGGGCAGTCGCCCACAGAAATTAATTGATTACAGCCAATTGGAGCATTGAAATGAAATAAAACTTACACCCAGGTGAATATATTCTAGGAAAGATAATTTAGGAGTGTTCTCACGCCTAAATTAAAGCCCACATCTATAAACGAGCCTCTGCACAAACTGCTTCCGCTCGGGAGGAAGGTTTTGTAGATCAGCAGAGGGGGAATTACCAGGATAGCGTCATGACGCCATGGAAAAAGGCAATTAATTGTAATTAATTGACCGAAGCGATCGCTTGCACGCGAGTGATTTTGGGACCTCCACACCTAGACAAACGAGGATTATACTTCAATTTGTCTGGAAATGTATTATTTCAAGAAGGGAGTCGGTCCTGAGTGTCCAGTGGGCCATGTTTCACAAGAAAGCCTTATATAGGGGAAGCTTCGCAGGGAAGTTAGTTCGTCTTCAGTTCGCCTTGACTCAACACGTGAACTAACACGCTGCCAGATCACGCAAGACAGTGCGCGAATTTATAAAGTATCGACGCTCAAATGTATTTGGAGAACAATGGAAGCGCATCATGCAGCTTCACAACAGTAATTATGCATCGTGTAAGATTTAGTCTACAGCAGACGTTTAACCAATAACATACACGAGTATAAATTCAGTACAGCGTAGGGATAATTTAGGATGTTTATAGACAGCGAACATACCAGGAGGTGTTGTCATAGTTAAAAATGACACATTATTGTCAGGGTCACTACAGTTACTGGAGCCTGGATGGCGTCACAAATAGCCGTGACAGAGGATTGAACAGAATTGCAGTAGAGGTGATAGAAAACTGTAGGTGACGGGAATCGAACGCACACACACGCAAGATAGACTTTCATGGAGACCAGCGGTTGTCAGGAGTTAGCTGCATCGCATCTCTGAGGTCAGGCGATAGTTGGAGTCCAATCCAGGATCCATGTGTGAAATAGTGCGGGAATTGTAAATAAAGTTATATTAGAGTGGTTTTTAAAAGTGTTTATGTGTATGTGGTAAAATAATATGTATTGTGTCAAAGTGAGAAAAGCCATTGATGGAAAATATGATTACCATGTGTGAAGTGTATACCATGTGTCGTGTGATAGATATCATGATGGCTTAAGCTAAGCATCATGGTAGGCTCGTGGCTGGCGTGCTGGACTAACCCAGTAAAAATGAAAGTGAGTACAAATTTAATATGTTGATATGATTAAATAGTTTACCATACAACGAAGCATCACTCTAAGACTAAGAATTATCAGTCATTTATGTACGAGCTCACATCCCTCGTATTTTGGTAAAATATGGCTTGGAGGATGATTTGTTTACGGCCATTTCGGCGTAAGACATTGATGAAAGTAACGGTAACGTTAAATAATAATAATAATAATAATAATAATAATAATCTGGGGTCGGTAACAATAATGAATAAATAATCGGCATGTCAGGCCTAGAGTACGTGCAAAGTGTGTCATGTCTAACGTAAGAGTACTGTGTTATTGTAAACAGTAAGAAAGAAACGTAAAATATCGAGGTAATGAGAGTTTTTCAGTGTCATTGAATTGTTGAATGAATGTTTATTATGGTAAATTCTACAGGGTTGTATTTGAGAACCATTAAGGTAGTTAATGTAAGCCAGTAAATTTATACTTGTTTTGGGAGCTACATAAAGCTTTGGCTATGAGTAATTGCAGAGAGGACGTGAGTGTTTTAATAATTGAGTCATCTATAAGAAGTATTGTTTGAGCCGCGAACAGCGAGCAAGTAACGTAAAATCAAGAGATTTACTTCAATAAGTTGAGGGGATCATCCAAACATAGCTTGCGCGTTAGGCGAATCTAGTCGGCTAAATCTTCGATATCTACGAGATAGTATCGCCTTGGAGCATACTTGTATTATTCGCAACGAAGTGGGACAGAGGCAGTCTGTATCCACCGTTTGCAGAATTGTTGCCTCCAGGGATAACTATTAGAGACCCTGTATGAGACAATATATTCATTGATCTGCCCTTAGAGGTAAGACTAAAGGTTCGTCGTATAGGAAACGCCGATTTCCTCTTGTGATAGGCAGCTGCACCAGTGAGAGATCTTTGATACTCACTTGAGATGTGCACCAGAGCCACTGATGTCGCCACAGAACGGCAAAGCTACACCTGATCCATCCCCTGCCATGAATATTAATTAGGAGCCGAGTTAAGCCCATTATACTCTAAATGTAGGTGTTAAATAATTAGAATGACTCAATTACTAGGGACACAACCCACTCAGGGAACCTCCAGTGTAACTGCACCAGTAAATAAACTTGACCTTGCGAGAAGCCAGATGGAGTGGCAGGAAGGCCACTAGACCGGCGGCAATCTTTCTCAGGCAGCCGAAACTAATTTATTGTCCGCTTGGAAAGGAAGTCTGTTGACCTGATCCTTTTATTTTAAAAGCGTAGTGGGACACTGAAGAATCTCGATATTTCGAAAAGTAATTAAGATATGATTGTTGTGATGATGCCAAATGAATTAAATGCTTTATTTCCACACACATACCATGTTGGAACGCTATGATCGGATAATATTTGGCCCAGTTATTCTCTGAGGAGGAATACTGCACCAAGTAAATATAGGCATCTTTGTAAAGTGTTTTTGACCAGTTTACACTAATTTATTCATACGGGTAGAGTAATTTCAATGACATGACACTTTTGTAACGATAATGTTTTGACCAGACCCAGAAAATCGTTGTATGGTGAAGCTATAAAACATCTCTATCCGTGTGTATTTTGGAAGGGAAAGTGTACTACTTCAGCGTTTCAAATTGATGGGAAAAAATACGATTTGCACGACACGACACTTATTAATCAAGACATAAAATAATGAATTAATGTTACTGAAAGTAAATGCCCCGTGTAAAACGGATAAATGTTTAATAATTGCAGATTTAATGTCATTTAAAGATAATTTGTGTTTATTGTGTTGTGATATTCCAGTTTGTGTTAAATTGTGCCACGTGAAAAACACTATGGACACTCGCAAATGTCAGAGAGTATCAATGTTAGGATGTTTTGAGTAGACTTGAGTACGGTGAAGCACTAATTTTAAGGAGAGACTCACAGATAACTTTGATTTTCGTTGTGGGAAGTAAATGTAAAGTATCTTTTGTTTGTGTTTTATGTTGTATAGCCATGATTTTCAATCATGAAATGTTATATTTAGGAATATGTTGTTTCTTTCAAGTAGAGTAGTCACCTGACAGACTCAAATCCTGAGCATGTGATCGTATGGTGGGCATGAACGTCCCATACCTCGAAAGGCCGTGAGTTAGCTGGGATACGAACACATGTTCCATATGATGACGATTGGGTACAGTAATAGGATTTATATATAGTGACACACATTTAATTGCCACCGACCAGACTTGCCTACCAAAATGTACTTCTTTGGAAACTGTGAGACAGTTGTGGAGAAAAATACCTACACGCACGAGTCACCTTTATGTACATAATCCGCCGATAGAAACCATTCATGCCTATAAAAACGCTGTACACATTTTCTGCCCTCAAAATGTAATGTTTTTCAGTCGGTCAACACGATAAATGGGAGATTCCCTAATCCTGAAAAATAACTCGTTCAGTGCAGGTAGCGGGAGACAGCAACTGCACAAAAACAGACCAGACATCGCTCAGACAGCTTAGTGAACAACCCACAATAATCTGACCATTCAATCACAATCACATAATCACACTTAGCAAGCAAACTTTAAGGTCAATCACCACTATCTGTTTCTCAACAAAGAATCACATATCTCCAATAGCTGTGCTAGTTTAATTACTACTGCAACTAAATAAGTGTACATATTGTAAATATCATAACCCATACTTGTAGACATAACTTTTCTTAACTTTTCTAAACGTTTCCCGACCTTTCTCAACTTTTCTTAACTTTTCTGAACTTTTCTCAACTTTTCTTAACTTTTCTTACTTTTTCTTACCTTTTCTTAACTTTCCTCAACTTTTCTTAACTTTTCTTAACTTTTCCCGACCTTTCTCAACTTTTGTTAACTTTTCTTATCTTTTCCCAACTTTTCTCAACTTTTCTTAACTTTTCTTAACTTTTCTTATTTCATAGTTTTTAGGTCATAAGTCATAGTTTTAGGTCATATTTCATAGTTTTTAGGGCATATGTCATAGTTGTTAGGTCGTATTTCATAGTTTTCAGAGCAAATTTCATAGTTTTTGGTCATATTTCATAGTTTTGAGGGCATATTTCATAGTTTTTAGGGCATATCTCATAGTTTTTAGGTCATATTTCATAGTTTTTAGGTCATATTTCATAGTTTTTTAGTTTTAATAGCCTAAGTGTAAAGGATCTGATGATGATTGCTTGACGATCGAATCTGGTCATTCAAGTGTGTTTATTATTCTCATTTAATTTTTCCAGGATAAGGGAACCACTCATTACAATTGGGTACAAAGGTATTGACCGACTGAAAAACATTAAATTCTGATTCCTAAGGCAACATGGAAGATTGGCTTCCAACACGATAATCCGAGTACAGTATTTTTTTCCGTATCATTAACATGATGTTTTGTGAGCACATAATGAAATCGTAATAAGTATTGTACTCTTAATACGGAGCATTTACTATTCCGTGATAGTTCCTTTTTGTCATGAGTAATCATTCAGGGTCCCATTTAATTGACCTGTATTGGAAACTTAAGGTCTGATGTGAACACACAAGGCAGCAAGGACAAATATCCGAGAGATGTGCTCTAATGATAAATGGCTAGTTAGTAAGGATTTGACTGTACAGTAAGTACTCTCCTCTTTGAAGCCACTCACCGAATCGAGTTGTTGTTCGCTCAAGAGCTTGTGGTTTCTGAGTTTCTCTGTCGGTTGTGTCACTTGCAGAGGCAGAGAAATTCAGTAGCTCATTTGAAATACAGACATAGGATTTATTAACTAACGCCCAGTTAGTCATTTTCCATTAACTACGAATAACTTAACTAGTTTTTAATATGTGTTGCTCACATAATTTAAAATTGTTAATAATAATAATAATAATAATAATAATAATAATAATACCCAGAATATTCGGAATTATGTTGATGTAATTCCAAAAGAAAAGGTGATTTAAACTGTAAGCGAAAGGCCAAAATAGACAATAAAATATATCTAAGAATAATAATAATTATTAATATTATTGTATTGTTTTTATTATTATAATTTTGTATTATTATTATTATTATTATTATTATTATTATTATTATTATTATTATT
Source organism: Meconema thalassinum (assembly GCA_946902985.2). Taxonomy (NCBI): domain Eukaryota; kingdom Metazoa; phylum Arthropoda; class Insecta; order Orthoptera; family Tettigoniidae; genus Meconema; species Meconema thalassinum. The sequence goes on from CAMPQE020000070.1 coordinate 258,751, forward strand.
ATTATGACACACTCATTTTACAACATAAGTGCGACAAATCAACATATCGTCAGCTTATTTGGAAGACGGTATGGGAACTTCTCTTAGGGTGGCACATTAAGAAATGAGCGAACTATGATTCAGGTCTCCGAGATGACGGCCAACTGCATGTTGATATGTAAACCAGGATGTATTCCCATTTTTTCTAGGTTTCGAGCCGTTGATTTAGGAATGACGCCGGCAGAAGCTGTGACTATGGACAGAACCACTACACATTCTTGTCTCCACATTTGCCGTACTGTATTTCCTCCGCCGAGGACAGGTACTTGGTGATTTTCTCACAATATTGGTTACTGCGATATCAATTAGAAGGGTTCTCTTCCACATTTGGTCCATAAGAACGATATCTGGCTGGTTCGCTGGTATGGTTTTATCAGTAATAACTGATCTGCCCCATAACAACTTGTGAGTAGGTTTTTCCAAAATGGCCTCAGGAATACACTGATAGTAAGGGAAAGTATTTTTAGATAATAAGTACTATTCAGCAAGGTGTAGGTACACTATTTTGACTACTTGGTTGTGCCACCTCATGTAATCAGTACAGGAGATACTGCATATCAGACATGCGCAATCGTTTTAGGGGCAGGGCCAGATGCTCTACAAAATAATCTATGCGGGCCAAAATAAAAACAACACATGTTTATTATCTTATTATCGAAGTTTAGGATAAGGTAATACCGTAAACTAATAAGTTTCACGTAACAGTATTCGACCTGAAGACGACACTGTGCAATATGCTTGAGTGCTGTGTTTGGTAAATAGCCTGCACATTGCGTTACACATTAAGCAACTAACACAACAGAGTGGGCCATTAAGTTGGGAATCGACTGAAGTTTTAGGTTGGAGGACTGTATTACAAAATTGTTGTTCCGTTTGAGGCGTCAATTTGACCTACATCCTTTGCGCTTCGTTATTTTTCTGACAGCGATATCTTCTGTCTCTACAGTTTTCGATCAAAATTATTGAAGTATTGACGTAGGCAGTTTATAAGGTTGATATCTTATTTTAATAGCATCATTTTACTATCAATTTTTTAATACATGCCATTTAATTATTCGACAGCTTTTCCATTTTTTATTTAAAACCATTTTTGTAAGGATATCCATTACTTTTTGGCTTTGTAAACTAGTTTTAAGATTTAATATCAATCACGCTGAGGAAGGTATCAATGAAATACCGAAACATGTACTATTAATAATGTAATTAAATATTTCTTTAGTGCTTGACTAGGCGGTTTTAATAAGATAATACTATCAGTCAACACGGTTATTAATTATTACCATTGCCATAATGATCAATGTTTACGCATTTTAACACATGTTAATATTATAGATAGATTACAAACTTTTTAGCCTACTTTCGATTTTTGCAAAAAAATGAAAGTAGACTTATGAGATCTACACAGGGCCAAAAATTGTGTGTCTGTCTGTGTGTATGTGTGTGTGGGTGTGAGTCTGTGTGTGTGTGTGTGTGTGTGTGTGTGTGAGTGTGTGTACTCTGAATGTCTGTCCCCCCTATCAATTCGAGCACGGTGAAACCGAATTGAACGAAATTTGGTACAGAGGTAGAACAAGCAAAGGGCACCTCAGTGTCATGTATTATATCGCCGCCATCTTTACCAAAACTGAATGGCGGCCACTCAAACGTTCAAAACGTAAAATCAATCAAATAACGACTAACAAAATTATCCGATCTCTACCAAATTTGGTAACAACATACCTTCATATAGAACGCGTCTTATGACCAAACTACAAGGTCATCCGCCGTACCATTTCAGGATGGTGGCCGTGCGAATTATGCAAACCTTATAATAAATATCATGGGACCCACCAGTTCCGATTATCGAGCCGAGAATCGTTTTAACTGTGCTAAAGGAAGAGGCACGTTCGAAATTAAAAGTTTATTTTGTAATACTATAGTGCAGAAGTGATTTTAAAAAGCTGAGCCGTCTCAGTAAAAAGACAAGATGACAGCGGATATCTTGTGCCTGACTTATATTTCACTAATTTGAGTATCGCATGCAATATAGCGTACTGATACAAAATAAATAAACTTTGTATGAAATGCTTTATACATAAATAATATACTCCACTGATGAAATCGTTAGGTCTAAATCATTATTTGCTAACAAGTTCTATGTAAGTCATTTTATATAGATCAGCGCTCGTTGGCACAAATGGCTCCGTGGTAAAGCGTTGGTCCATCATTCATATGCCTATGGTTCAAACCCCATCAGTAATAGGTTTTTTGCTTGAAATTTTACATATTTATTGCTTTGTAATGACTCAGACGTTTTAAAATTAAGCGTTATATTGTGCTTATTACGGTGGAAAATATATATTTAATTAAAACATAATTCGCCAGCAGATTTGCTCGAGACATCTAGCAGCCAAAAAGGTAACTGCACGCCGGCCTACTTATTAACTTCAAGATTTTATTGAAAAGTTTCTTCTTATGGCCGCTAGAATGCACCCGCCCTGTTAGGATTATATTGTTCGATACTTCTCCGCTAGATTTCAGGAATGGTCTACATGGGACTCCATTGATAGTATACCATTGGCATTCTATGCGCATCGAATTTGAAGAATGACAAGATGATACTATGATACATTTTTACTTTTTATTTTAAAGGGTTTGTAACAGCCTATTGTGCGTTATTTGAAAATGTTATTTGAAGTAATGAACAAAACGATTTCACATAGTAACTGAATTCTAGCCGTTGGTGCTAGTTCAGGTTATTAATACTTTTATTTCAGGCAAATAGCAATCGAAAATATCCACATAGTTTGTATACACACGTCTCTGTAGGGTCATGGAAAGATTTGTTAATTCTATTAGGGTTGTGAAAGCCATGCACAACCAGACGTGTAGAGACATGCCTCAACTCAAAGTTGGATGTTGCCCACGGCAGGTCGATTATGTAATAATAATAATAATGTTATTGGTTTTACGTCCCTTTTAACCACTGCTGCTTTTAGAGACGCCGGAGTGCCGGAAATTTTGGCCCGAAGGGGATCTTTAACGTGCCAGTAAATCTACTGACACGGCTCCCTCGCATTTGTGCACCCTCAAATGCCAGCTGACTGCGCCAGGATACGAACCTGCAACCTAGGACCCAGCAAGCGAGAACGTTACCGCTGAGCCACGCAGCCAGTTTGGTCGATTATGTCTCCAGATCCATAACATTCTTGAGATACTTCTTATCTTTCTTTCTTCAATGGTGGTAGCAGTTTTTTTTTCTAGGTTGTGGCGTTTGGTAGAGGTAAATATTTTCTAAGGTCTTCAACCAAGAAATTATTCTATTATACTCTTTGATAATAACAACGAGTTATAATTATACTCAAACATTTAGGAGAAAGTAGGCTATATGTTCTTTACTGAACATCTTGTTTATTTCGGAATTTTAAATCAAACAAAACTTACGGGCTACAATGGTAGAAAACTCAGGAAAAAAGAACACTTTTTCATAATCCGGTTGAAACTGGGATGAGCTGATTCTTAGTTGCGCAGTTAAGTGGTGGTTTGTCAATCTATTTCTGACGCTACTTTTGCGAAGCTGCGTTGTAGAAAACACCTGTTCACAGATATAGGATGATGCGAACATGGCAGTTATCTCCTGTGAATGAGATTTTCAAGTTTGGGAAGCTCCATTTTGGTAGGGCCTTGCAGAACTCAATTTTCGAAATGTTGAGGAATATATGCTTCAATTCATTGTTACATTTGCGGCTTCGGTGGCGTAGTTGGTAGCATGCTGAGCTGCTGTGCCCAAGATAACGGGTTCAACCCCGGCCGAAGTCGTCGGATTTTTTAAGAGCGTTAAAAAGCCTACAGTGGAAGTAAAGCCGGCGGTCCCATGTCATAGATTTATGGCATGTAAAAGATCCTTCCACCGACTAAAATTGTGTGCAGCAAAATTGTTAGGTTAGATTTCGTTAGAACGCTCTATCAAAGTTCCAACGTTCACCACTAGGCATCATTGATATCTGGTTGCGAAAGTTGGAACTACTTGAAATTGAACGGAACTTGTAGCTCATCCTAAGGGTATCCGCTGGAAGCAGCTACAGACTCAGGCGAGCTGAAAATTTCCACGGACACTCCCGCCACTAAAAGCCATACGATAAATAAGTTGTTACATTGTAACTCAATCTGTTCTAGTTGCAACTCTAACATACAACCGCATAAACACAATGAGATTGAAACAGTTTTTATAATTTCAAATAATCTTGTCGACTTCGTCGTCATGCTTTGGGTCTAACTTACGCGGGACGGAGACGGTTGCGTTACGGAGACGGAGACTGTGACGTCAGGCAGCCACGCGGGAAGCCTAAGTTAATGGGTATAGGACGGCGAGTGCGTGACGTCATGCAGCCACGCGGGAAGCCTAAGTTATTGGTTAATGGAGTCTGTTGAAAAAGTCCTGGGGCGTCGAGCGACCTGGGGCTTCGAGCGAAGTGAAAAGAATACAGGGTCACTCCTAAAGAGGTGTACAAGATGTCACACAAGAATACAGGGTGACTTCTAAAGAGATATACAAGATTCCAGAAAAGAATACAGGGTGCCTCCTAAAAAGGTGTGCAGGATGTCAGAGCAAAATACAGTGCAAGATGCCAGATAAGAATACAGTGTGGCTCCTAAAGAGATATACAAGATTCCAGATAAGAATACAAGGTGACTCGTAAAGTGGTGTACAAGATGGCAGAGAAGAATACAGGGTGACTCCTAAAGAGGTGCACAAGATGTCAGACAAGAAAACAAGGTGACTCCTAAAGACGTGTAAAAGATGTCACACAAGAATACAGGGTGACTTCTAAAGAGATATACAAGATGCCAGATAAGAATACAGGGTGCCTCCTAAAGAGGTGTGCAGGATGTCAGAGCAAAATACAGGGTGACACTTAACGAGGTGTACAGTATGTTAGATTGAATCAAATACAGGGTGAAACTTAAAGAGGTTTGCAAGATATCAGATTCAATTAATGGGTGACCCTTAAAGAGTAAGTTGTAAAAGATGTCAGACTCAAATACAGGGTGACCCTTAAAGAGGTGCCCGCGTGGGAAGCTTAAGTTAATGGGTAATGGAGTATGTTGAAAGAGTCCTGAGCCTTTCTAACATGTATAGCATTTGAAGCTTGCATCATATCAAATGATATAACGTCTAGTCTTTCAGACTGACTGTATTTTTTTACTTCTAAGTACACAGAACAGAAAATATGACCTATGAAGGAAGTATAATTCGAAACCATGTCGGGGGCGCATTAGACTTGCTCAAAGGCGCAGTTGGTCAGCTGGCCGTACTTTTCCCATGACTGTTGTATATGGAGCAAGTAAGAACAGTGACTGTTGTCATCTCTAGTACAGATACAATTTCTCAAACAATGGTCTCCAAGAACTGAAGATGAACCCTGTTCTGTACAAACTTACGTAAAAGGCATAGAGATTTGTACGGCTGTTCATGGTGGATCAGAAGTCATCCGGAAATGTACAAGTGTAATGTTCCAATGGAATATTATCATCAATGGGTTGAAGAAACTTAACATGATCCTTCACTTAACTTAACCCATGTGATTCACTGAACATTCGGAACTGTGTTGATGTAATTCCAGCAACAAATCCTGAAAGAGATAAATAGTAAGCGCCAGACCAAAATGAATGAATGAATAAATAAATAAATAAATAAATAAATAAATAAATAAATAAATAAATAAATAAATAAATAAATAAATAAATAAATAAATAAATAAATAAATAAATAAATAAATAAACAGTAATAATAATAATATCGTATGGCCTCGGGTGCCGGGTGTAAGCTTCGTTAGTTAACGCCCAGAGGGCGGATTGCTTTTTAATTTTGACGTTCCTTGGAGGGCTATGAAAGTCAAGGAGGTTAGCTATCTAAACTCTTTGACACTATAGCGCTTTCTAGTAGAGAAAGAAGGAACTTTGTGTTGGTGGATAATCCGGAGATTAATTTTGCCATTATGAACACGGTCCACTGAATTCAAATGGGTTCTTTAACATGCCAACAACAATAATAATACCGTAACATGATTCATGGGAACGCACTCTAACCACCGAAATCGTACAGGGTATGTCTCTACTTCTTGAGGGCGTAGACGACGTCCATGGCGGTCACCGTCTCCTTCTCGACGTGCTCCGTGTAAGTGACGGCATCCCGTATGACGTTCTCCAGGAACCTCATTAAATAAGTACACTTTTAGGATGAAGGTGGCTTCGGCGGCGTAGTTGGTAGCATGCTGAGCTTCGATGCCCAAGATCGTGGGTTCAAACCCGGCCGAAGTCGTCGGATTTTTTAAGAGCGTTAAAAATCCCTCAGTATGCCTTGCTTCGGAGGGGAAGTAAAGCCGGCGATCCCATGTCATAGATTTATGGCATGTTAAAGAACCTTCCACTAATTACACCTGTGTGAAGCTAAATTAATTATAGGTTAAACAACGCTCTTAGGGTTCCTACGTTCGTCGCCAGGAGCTGACTGCGGTGGCGTCTAGTAGCCAAGTTCCGAACTAGTAGTTGTTGATGGTGGCGTTTGGCGGCAAAAGTAGGAACTACTTGAAATTCTATGTCTGCTGTCCTTACTTGAATTAAAAACAGATAACTCACATTAATACAGGCATAACAATTAACACCGGCTATCAGACAGATTCTACACACACCCAACGTACACGGGGCCACATGACCACGTTGTCGCAGCCCCTAAACTAAGGAACCAACCAACCAACCTTTTAGGATGAAATCTAGCAGCAGGACTGGTACAAGATAGAATAACGCAAGAACCAACACAGTGAGTTCATGAAGAGATTTTGTGAGGAGAAGAATGAAACAAGTAGTTCTGTGAAGAACTCTACAGCCTATTTTCATATATCCTGCTCGTTTTAATTGCCTCTATCAACATACAAAATTTCAGTTTAATTGCTGTAACAGATTCGTAGATATTGAGAACCGTCTAAATATTTCAGATGGTCGCCATGTTGGATTTTTATTTTTGTAGTATTACATTAAGATTATTGTGTACGTGTGGTATTCAAACTTCAATCGCATGATTAGAACACAAGAAGTAAAAACGAGATTTTAAAATTACGCACAGCAGCCATCTTGTGATTATGCAAACAATTGAAATAAATTAGATGCCAGTGAATCAACATTTGTATAAGCATTTAACGTACAACGTTTCACGGCACTCGGATAGTTAATTCGCGAGAAACGTCCACTTAAATATTTATACTTCGCGTCACCGCCATGTTGGATTTGTGCTCACCAGGTTACTGAAAGTCCTATAGGTGAACATATGTTCATAGTCTCTATGAACATTAAAAAAATCAGTTTGGATGCTGTAAAAGATTCATAGATATTGAGAAGCGTCTATATATTTCAGAAGCTCGCCATTTAAGATTGTTATATGTATAGGCCATAGAGTTATGTACCATTCAAGGACAATTATTGTCTAGGTTCATTATTCAAACTTTCACTTCGATCGCATGATTACGACACAAGAAATAAAAACTTAATTTTAAAATTTCGCACAGCCGCCATCTTTAGGTTATGTAAACAATTGAATTAAATTAGATGCCAGTACATTACAATATGTATAATCATTTACTGTACCACAATTCACTGCGCACAGATTTTTAAATCACAAGAAAAATCTATTAAAATGTTTCAACTTCGCTTGGCCGCCATGTTCGTTTTGTACTTGACAACTTTTTGAAAATTACATAAATACACATGTAGCAGTGCCCTTTATCACCGTACAAAATTGCAGGGTGATATCTGTAATAGTTTCGGAGATATAGAATGTCAGTGAAATATTTCGCACGGCTGCCATTTTGAGGTTATGTGAACAATTGAACTAAATTAGACTCTAGTGCATTACAATGTGTACAAACATTTGCTGTACCACGTTTCATTACGTTTGGATGGTTAAATCGCGAGAAAAGTCTATTTAAAAGTTTCAACTTCGCTTGGCCGCCATGTTGGTTTTGTAGTCACCAGGTTTTTGAACGTCTCATAGATGAACTTCTAGTAGTGCCCTTTATCACCATACACAATTTCAGGGCGATATCGGTAATAGTTTCGGAGATATTGAATGCTAGTGAAATTTTGCACAGCCGCCATGTTGGATTGGTGAGACGTAAGAAAATTTGAAGGGCACGATCGAGGTCGCCCGGAATAGTGCTATGAACGTACCGAGTTTCATTGAAATCGCTCCAGCCGTTTAGATTTTATTAGGGACACACACACACACACACGCGCACACACACACACGGACAAAAGGTGATCTCATAAGCCTATTTTTTCAAAATTGAAAATAGGCTAAAAATTATCAAGCCAACTAACAAAATACAACTGCCTCTATGAATGGGCTTATCGAAGAAAGAAAGAAAGAAAGAAAGAAAGAAAGAAAGAAAGAGAAGAAAATGAAATAATAATAATAATAATAAATTGTATTATTATGTATTACTACAATTACTATTTACAACATTATTAAGCACACTCATGAAACCGACAGTTACCCACTCAGGTGCCCAGCGAAGTGAGTTGTTCGGCAATAAACAAAGGCATTTCCGAGGCAGGTTACCTCACACTTCCGCCCATTAAAACAACAATCATTTTCATCAAAGAAATGTGTTATGTCTATTATGAGCCTACTTTCGACTTTGCAACCAAATCAATTCTATCAGTATGATTAATCTAGATTTAGGAAGAGTTGAAATATCATATTATAACGACTATGTTTCGTTTTAGGTCAACATTATTGCTGTGATTAAAACATCTGATAGTTCTTTGGTCAGGCGACATTTTGCTTCTGGTAGCCTATATGACTCATCAATTCTGATGCATTTTTGCTTGTAGATCCAACCTGCCTTTATGAATGGTGTAGTTTCTTCATAAGAAATATAGGCTTATTGATCACGTGTGTGTGTTAGTGTGCATATTTGTGTGCACCTGTGTGTCTGTATGTGCACCCCCCCCCCCCCCCCTCCTCCCCCACTCCCTTTGAATTTTGTGAGATGATAGAGGACGCTATCATAAGTTTTATCTCAGATGTTTAGCCTATTTTCATTTATGAAAAAAAGAAAAGGCTTATGAGATCATCTTTTGTCCGTGTGTGTGTGTGCGTCCGTTTGTGCCCCCCCCCCCCCACCTAATAAAATCTAAATGGCTGGAGCGATCTCATTGAAACACGGTAAGGTCATAGTACTATTTTGACTGACCCTGACCATGCCCTTCAAATTCTATTACATCTCACCAATCCAACATGGCGGCTGTGCGAAATATTTCACCAGCAATCTATATCTCCGAAACTATTACTGATATCACCCTGAAATTTTGTACGGTGATAAAGGGCACTACTAGAAGTTCACTTATGTAACATTCAAAAACCTGTTACCTACAAAACGAGCTAAATTGAAACATTTAAATATACTTTTCTCCGGATTTAACCTTCCGAACGCAGTGAAACTTGGAACAGCTAGTTTTAATACACATTGTAATGCAGTGACATCTAATTGAGTTCAATTGTTTACATAACTTCAAGATGGTGGCTGTGCGAAATTTTAAATTTAGTTTGTATTTCTTGTGTCCTAATCGAACCTACGTAATAATCCTCATCCAATAGTACATAACTGTAGGGCCAACATATACATGTATTAAACTCCAACATTTTATTTTATTTATTAATAGGTACTGTGGTAACAAAATATTTACATGCTG